>JAYMSV010002772.1:0-10646 GCA_036897745.1 Erodium moschatum
AATATTTTTTTACCTCTATTAATTTTCTTCCTTCGACATAAGAAGAGTAAATAGATTAAGATATGAATTTTATGGATTATTTATTTGTTTATTATTTCTAAAGTGATAAAATCATTATTCGACTATAACTCGGTGTTTCTTACAATTAATAAAATAGCCGATGATAACTTGCAAAAGATGAATACCTTGTAATAATTTGTGTACGACTAACCATGATTTTTATTTTTATTTTGTTGAGCATATGGTAATACTTTATTGATAATAAAACGAATTACAAACACAAGACCGAAAGGGTACCTGGGAAACAATTAAATAGCAAAAGGAAAACAGAGTAAAAACTGTAAAGAATAAAGTAATACGAAAATAAAAGGGTGAGACATAAATGAAGAGAACTCGGAGCATTCATTCGAGTTTCTCATTTCTAAATTTGTTGCACCAATCACTATCACATGCATATAGTAAATGCATCAATGCATCCAAAGGGGCACTTGTAAGACAAACATAACTGTAGCATAAGGTGATCATGAATTACACTTACAACAGAGCATTATGTTAGAATATACATATAATGGAGCCTTCAACTATCAATTTGAGCTTTTAGTTGAGTTGGTCCCCTTACATAGTATCAGAGCTTGGCACCTCACGGACCCGGATTCAAACCCCGCTCTCTACAAAAAAATATTAATTTCTTCTAAATGTGCCCAAAATGCGCCAGCCCTTATCACTCATCTCAATGGGCTCATCTCTCCTTCTACATAATTCACCTTCAAATCCGTAAATTGTCCGTGAGGGGACGTGTTAGAATATATATGTAATGGGACCTTCAACTATCAGCTTTCCAAGCACTTGTAGGAGCTGGATCAATATGCCACAAAGCGCCAATTAAGTTAATAGAAACAAGCAGTGGACAAATAGCTTGAAATATAAGATAAGGGCACCTTGATCAGAGCGCCAATTTTGTATATGCTTTAGTGTAAGTTTCTCTTCTTATATGTCATATGATATTCACAATTTAATTTGTCACTTTTAGGTGCACCAAACCAATGTAAACAGTACTAAAAAGGTCGATATCGACCACATCCATGTGGAGAATGAACATGTAGCAAAACTCCATTTTAAGAGGGTCTAAATAAGTTATGGGGCACATAAGAAGGAAGGGTTTCCTTACTGGGTCTAGACCCCTCGTTGGCACAGATGGGTGTCATCTGAAGAGGAGGTATGAAGGTCAGCTATTGACTGCGGTTGGATGGGACGAAAACGGCGATATGTTCTCGCTGGCATTTTCCGTCGTGGAGCAAGAAAACAAAGATGCATGGAACTGGTTTCTGGCTCGATTATTTGATGACTATGGTGAGAAGGAGTCTGAGGCTGTGTGTTCATCTCTGATAAATAAAAGGTAGTGGTTTGTAATTTTTCCTATTGTTTTGTACGAGTTATTCACATAAGACTTGGTTGTATGTATGGCTGGTAGAATTGTCCCGAGATTGGATGCAAGGTGTCGAACACAAATACTGTGTTCGACACTTAGTCGATAACTTTGCCACCAAGTCCAAAGGATATGCTCAGTTGTTTGGTCTTGTGCTAAGGAGTTGTCTAATATGCATCTGGAAGAATGGATGGAGAAGCTACAATTGATAGGTAAAGTTGCATACGATTAGCTGAGGGGAAAAGACCCTAAAGGTTGTAGTAGGCTATACTATACTAGCAGAGCATGTTCTAGTGTACAAATAAATAGCATGTCTGAGTCCTTCAACAATCGGGTGATTGACGGTAGGGATTTGTCAATATACGAACTGCTCGAATACCTTAGGAAAATAATTTTAGTCCTATTATATAAGAGACATAATACATTGGATGGGTACACATGAATTCTGGTATTAGTAAAGACTTAGAAAATTACCAGCTGGCTTCTAGATCCTTCGTAGCGACGCCGTTTAGTCCTCTTATGCCTCTCTTAATACGATGCCGTTTATTCATTCTAAAGCCATATCCTGACATTGCCTTCCCCTCAGCAAAGGCTTGTCCTCAAGCCTTAGAACCAATTACCTGTCTATGATGATAGTAGTTGCAGAAGTCCCGTCAAGAGAAATGGAAGCAATGAGCGGGCGGAGGTGAGCTGGTATGTCGCCAAGCAGCATGTAAAGGGTTTCCTTCCACGACCGTGTCCAGTCCATTCGCTCTTCATTCTTTCTAGACCACATAAACAAAGCTCTCAGTATACATTGTTAACAAATATTGGTATAAAAATATAAATAGGTACCAAATGTCACTCTTGTCAAGGCCCAGGATTAGTTGTGTATAACTACCTTTATAAAATTGTCCACAAACACATGGATCATAGTAAATTTCCGACAGCATCATTAGGTGAGTTCATTACTCTTATCAAGTGGAAGCATATGCCAATGGCGGGAAAGTGAAACATTAAGAGCAACTTCAACCCAAACATCGTTTTGTTGTAAATTCTCCATAACGATTTGGTGTAAATGCTAGTACAAACAAAATTTGGTGTGTAGCTATAGCGATACACCAAATATGGCAATAGAGGTGGTAAGGGTTGGAATTGAAATTGCCAGGTACACCAAATAGTTTGGTGCATTTGGAGTTACTCTAAATCCATCAATCCTTAATTTTTGCAAAACAAAAATCAACTTGTACTAACGGGGAGAGTACAATCTTACCATGTACGACGGATACTCCCTCTTTCTTTCAGTGTGAATCGTCCCTTCTTTGTCGATAAGAGCAAACCTAGCTCCTGATGTGCCAAAATCCAACCCAAGATAAAGTCGTCCTTTCACTCCAACATCAGCTTGTGGATTACTATCATTTCCCCCAGATGCCATAACAGCCATTACTCTTCTTCTTTGTTTATCTACAAGTTTATGGGGTCGGGTTTTTGATAATACCCTCTCAGTACTGCAAATCCCTGACATGAAACAAAGATCATAACCGAGAAAACCCTCCTAGAACTGCAAATTCATGACATAAAACTATGATTGGTGGAAGCCTAAGATGCTTATCAAGTGGTGAACATATTTGCGTCTTGAGACTCCTACAGATCTCAAATCTCAATGTGATTCCAGATTCAAAGCAGATTTCAAAAACAAACCTAGAATCACCCATTTTGCGCGTAATGTAGATATCATCTATAATTATACTACAAACATATATATTAGATGTGTACATGTATTGCTGTGATAGTGTGACATGAAACTAAATTCACTTACATAACCCTCTCAGTACTGCAAATCACTGACATAAAGGACCATAACTGTTTCATATCACTCTGATGCCATGTTGAAACTCAAGCTCAAATCTCAATGAAATTCCAAATTCAAGGCAAATTGCACAAACCCAGGCTTACCCGTTTTGCGGGAATGCGGGTAATGTAGATATGATCTATAATTACACTAGAGACGTAAATAATAAATGCACACGTGTATTATTGAGATAATGTGAGTAAGTGAGCAACTGACCATATCAACAGACAAACTAAAATTACTGTGATGAAGTATATGGTGAGTTTGAATATCTCAATACATTATCACTCTGATGTCATGCTGAAACTCAAGCTTAAATCTCAATGATATTCCAAATTCAAGCCAAATTTCAGAAACCCAGGCTTACCCATTTTGTGGGTAATGTAGATATGATCTACAATCACACTAGAGACACATATAATCTATATGTATACATGTATTTTTGAGATAATGCGAGTGTCTGAGCACATATTATCTACAAACAAACTAAAATTACTGTGATTAAGTATATAGTGAGTTAGAATATCCAAATCCGATTGCATTCAGGTGAGAAATGACCAATGGACTTTGAAGACTGTGATTCAATCTGTGTGTATGTATAGAAGTGTAGCATTAGCATGTAGATGATGAAGAAGGATCGTTACCTTGTAATGGGTATGGCGAGAAACGAAAGGGCAAGGAGCAACTCCAACTGGGTTGATGCTGAATCGAACCACAAGCCATCTTGCTCTGTGCTTCATTGCCTCTCGCAACAGATAAGATCGGATATAGAAGGACGATGATGAAGGAGAAGGGGAGGGAGTGGATGGGATTGTTCTGGGCCCGGCCCATTAAAGGCCGTTATGCTTGTGGGCCCTGGCCCATGACATACAATAAGCCCATTGAGCTATACTTGTGCTCCTCCTTATCTTCATATCTTGTGACCCAAAGTTAATAATTATGCTAATCATCTAAGCATGTTACATTACAATAACCAGAGAGTTAGGGACGTCAAAGGGGCGGGTTCTGTATTCCTGATCGAAAATCCTGAATCCTTGTTTGAAATAAATATCCCTCGTCCGCTCCAATCGAATCAGGACCCTGGTTTCCGTCCTCATGCTCCATTCTTGCTCGAACCCCAATAAGATTTTACGCACGGAAATCCTGAACACCCTTTTTAGATGTTCAAAGGGTCCCAGCCCGCCCCAACAGGAACCGAGACATTTTCGATCCTATCGAGAATCTTGAACACTTGTCTCAATTCTCGAAATATATGTCACATGTCCAGGTTGGATCATAAACATTATTTCTGTATTCGTGCTCCGTCCTTGTTCAAAATCTGAAACAAACTCCGAGTAGACATTTCTAATGCTCGCTCAAATCTCAAAAACGTTTTTTACGTCAATCAGATCGAGGACATCGTCTCCTAACCAATGTGTTATCTAGTATTCAACCATTCATATCTAGTCTTAGATTCTTCAATTGGGTTCAATAATACACCTATAACTATGCAATTTAATTAGATATTGGGAATCTAGAGGATGAAGAAACAGTTGGGAATATAAAAGCAATGGGGGCTTAAAGTGTGGAACCCACGTGATAGGCACGTGAGCCACTCATAGGTAGATAAATGAGGGACAGCTTTGTGTTCATGTGTCATCTACTATTACTAGCTAACACTTTCCATAGGACCACATGCAAAGAAGCAAGAGAATAAAGGTTCCATGTGCCTCCTTCATCAATATTAGCTCATATCAAAGTCAAAATCATACCCACAAAAAAAAAAGTGGTCACCCATATATTAAATAAATAATTTAATCATAATGTGACATGAAATTAAGTTTGGTTATGATTTTGTATAATTATGCTATACAAGAAGTACTAAAGTACTTTTTTTATCATCAAAACAAAAATAATAAATTCTCGTGTTCTCCAAAACAGAAAAGGGATAATTACAAATACCTACCCTCAAGTATACTTGTTTATGGGATGTCTATCCTCTTGTATTTTTGTAACCTATACAACCTTCATGTTTCGTTTATTAACGAATAGTCCCCTCCGTCTAATTATCCATTCATTTTCTGTTAAATTTTTCTAAAATATCCAAAATGCCCTTAGTTATACAACCCTAAATCCAACCCTAAAACTACCTCCAACCCTAAATCCAACCCTATTTTTATATTTTTGATTAAATTTTATTTTTTAAATTCATAAATATTAGGGATAATTACATTTATATTTAAATATCAATTTTTTATTTTAAAAATTCAATATTTATTTTTAAATTTCAGTATTTTTTAAAAAAATTACTTTTGTAAAAATAGTCTTCAAAAATTATTTTGAAAATAAAATTTATAAAATTATACCGTTATTTCGCGGAAATAAAATGTATAAAATACGATAAAAGAATTAAAGTTCATGCTATTTTTTTAATTACCAAAAAATATGACTATAGATTGCAATAAATGAATCCCTAAATGTATTTTTTTTACCATCATCTATTGTGATAATTTACCCATTTTAATCAATTTATCAAGGAATGTTAGTGAATGTGTTTAATGAGTATGATTTCATGTTATTTAATATAAATTTACCAAAATGCCATGCAAGTGGTTACTCCTCATATATCATCACCTCACCATTACTTTCAATCTTTAAGGTGATTAATCTCCATCATTTTGGTGGGATTGGATCACCTTATATTTAGAGCTTATATTTGTGATTTAAGCTTCCAAATATGAAAAAGGTAGTTATCATGTTTATTTTAATTAAAGTTGGTAACAGTTAATTAGTTGAACTATCAAAAAAACCATGATAGATGTTTTTCCAATAATTACTTCTAAATTAAATATTCATAATTAGCATGTCATTAACAAAGATTGATGGTGTACACTTTGTTGCACTTTTGGCGTGCACGGTATGATTGCACGTTCTTGACGCATTTTTTTGCGTTTCAGGTTTTGTCTAGGGGTCAGTAATATCATATCTAACTTGTCTAGAGTCTGTAATATTTACCGTTGTGCTTGTGCGATTAACGGTTATAAATTGTGAAAGATCGTTTGTATGTCTTCACCGAATGATATATAAAATTCAACAATACTCCTTCAAAAAACAAAGATTAAGCATTATTTGAAGTCCAAACAGACATTAATATCTTACACAAATTTTGGTAATAATTCATTAGTTGTACCATCAAAAAAAGTATGATGATTGTGTTTTAATAATTGCTCTTGAATTAAAATAAGGTTTAGAAATCATTTTAATTTAAAATAAACATCAAGATCTTGTACAATATTTGGCATGTCACACAACATATATTGAATTTGGTTGGCAATTTGGTGACCATCTTCACCTACTTTTGTTGGTATATTGTAAGCAAAATTAATTATAAAAATGTTTTTTCTATTTTGATTTGCTGAATTGAAAAATGCACTTTAGATATACAAAGAAATGGATGGGATAGCTTACCCAAATGGAGCTCCACTACACACATACAAAAACAAATCAATATTTTGATACACAAGATGATTGGAATAAAGTGTTGTAGTTAAATTTACATAAAGTCCGAGATAAATATAAATTCGTAATATTTTTCTAAAAACACGGATTGGTTTACAAAAGCAAATACCTCATTATACCTTTTATGTACGGTTATCACTAAATACGAGTTGCAAATAATTATTCAAGATTCAATTTAATTATATATTTTTATTTTATTTGTCAGAGTGCGGTCGACCGACAGTTTACCATCTTTTAGTGGATCGAGTCTCCGGCTGCTACGCTGACTAGGAGCACCTAGGTTTGTATCGCTACGTTCGAGGAGCTCATCACTTAATCCCGGTCCTCTTCGGTGGTTGTCTATCATGTCAGGTCTGGTTTCTGATCGGACTGGTGGTTGGTGGGCGGTGAGGTGGACCGGGGTGTTCTTTCTATTTCCTGCTGCTATCTTTTCTGTTTGGTTTATTATTGACTTTTGTTTAATGGATGTAGCTCCCATCCCGGGACCCACACATTTTTTTAAATGCATTCCCTTCTATTTGCTAAAAATAAATTATATTTTTATTTTATATCTCTAGTTTATTTAGACTTATTAAGGTGTGACAGTGACTATTTATTATATTCGGATCTTTTGTTTATTAGTATATAAGTAGATGTTATGAGACATTTTGTTATCTATGTGACCAATATTTATGTACACATTAGTAGCTCATTATTTCTTTTTGTATGTAGAGTGTGATAAAATATTATGATACTAATAGTTTTAAAATTTGAATCTAAACTCCTTAAAATTGTATTTTATATTTTAAAATTGTAAATTTTTGGTTAGTGGGAACCAATTATAACATATTTACATAGATTTCTTGTGTTCTACGCCAAATCAATGATTAAATCTCAACTCTCAAGTTGGTCATCTTATTGGGACCATTCTCCAAAATTAACTTTACATATTTATACATCTTACTTGACTAAAACAGAATCTATAAATAATTGTAAAATCACGTGTGGGCGGGTCCACGGAAGATAAATTTATTTGGAGACTTTGTTATTATGAAAATGAAATATACTTCTAGTTGTTCTTTTAACTGGCTTTTATCGTTTGAAAAGACAATGTTAGTCCTACTTTGAGTCCAAAACTACTTTTTTTTCTTTAGCGTATAAGTGAAATTTTATTAATACTAATAACAATGATCAACAAAGAGAAAAGGGCGCGTCGTTTGAGACACGAATCTTATGATTAAAATGTCTGGTTAATTCAGATGAAAGTTGCGGGGATAGTTCCTCTTGACGGTGGGGGTTTGGCTACCCACTTTGCTCATTTCCCAACTCAACCTGAAGATGATCGTGGTGTCTGATAAACATATTGATCTCTCGGAGGAGACTGTATAGGGGCAATTGAGAGAACATACTTCCAGGGGGAACACCAGGGAAGGGGGGGTCTCGATCCAATGGATATGATCAGTGCGACGAGTTTTCACCGGTTGTTCCCGACATGATCAACTGTTGAGTCCAATCTCCCTGATTCTGATCGGAGGTGTCGGGGTCCCGATCCAACGGATGGGGATGGATCATCCTTGCACGGGGTGGTGGAGGCGACGTAGGATGCAACACAGGCGATAGAGGTGGATACTAGCGATGTAGTAGGCATATGCTCGCGGCAGAGGTAGTGTAGGAGGCGAGGGTGGCACATGATGCAACGCAGGTGGCACATGAGGCGAAGGGGGTGGCTCAGGTGGTAGATGAGGAGGTGGTGGCTGGTGGAACACTAGAGGGAGACGAAGGTGGTGGGCTTCGGTCGCGAGCGGTGTGAGATACCGAGACGTTATGGTGGTGGAATAGTGGGTCGTGGAGAGGGAAGATGGTCGACGGGGGTGATAATGGCACCATACGGGTGAGGAGGGGTTGCAGCTAGATGGAAAAGGAGGAGGTTCGGTGGCTACGAGGGTGGTGCAGTGGAAGGAGACAGAGAAGGAGAGAGGAGTTAAAATTCGATCGCACTCCTCACAAAGAAAAAAATCACCCCAATAGGATCAAGCAGCGCTTGAGCGCCATCTATTTCAAGGAGCGGTCTCTACAACTCGATTTTATTCCAAGTATTTCGATTTCCTTATTCCGACCGCATTGTTCAATTATGATTTTAAAAGATCCGTGAACAGAGAACTGTGATTCTTCATTTTATGTATCGATTCTCGTTGATTAAATAATATACCCATGCAACTTTCCCTAAAATAAACTTGTTTGAAGAAAATAAAGTAATTAATTTGCAAATAAAATCCGATGCTGACAAATTTGAATTGAGCTCCACTAATTTGTACCTCATTCACAGTGGATTCGAACTCGCAATTTTAATTTTGTTTTTTATATTTCAAATTTGTTTTGTGTATGTTTTATTCCAAATGCGACTAGTGGGACCCACGAAGAGTTATATTCATCGCCTATTCGGTGACGTGTCGCCATCGCGTCTACCACACTCCCGCACCTCACTCACGCGCCACACGAGGGTAGTCTCGTAAATCACCGTCATCCCGATAAGCAGGCGAGCGAAGCGCGTCTACGATTTCGGCGAGTACGATGGTGTTACTGTACTCTCGAGAGTGGGGTTAAGATATTTGAATTTGTCGTACCAGATTTTCAATTTTGTCCTTCTCGGCGGCCACTGTTAAAAATTCCCGCTTGTTTCTACTGCGCACTTTTAAACCTCCAACCGCCACGTCGCCACTCTCCTGCCACGTCAGCACCACGCTCGTTACCTAATTTTGAATTTGAATTGTTTTTCAAGTTTACTTTTCAAATAAGATATTTTTGTTAATACAGATTTATTTGTACAAATTTACGGTGTATTATATGTATCTTAAAAATATAATCGATCAATTATTTTTAGAGATAATTGTAAAAATTTCGGAGAATTAAATGTGTTTTGTAAAATTTTAGGTGAACAAATTTTGTTTGTAAAAATTGACGATGAACTCAATTATGTATGCAAATTCATTATCGGGTTAATTGTTTTTTGTTGCAAAAATTCAAAAATAGCCATATAAAAACGCGTACATAAGGCCATCAAATTACAAAACACGTATTCATAAAGATTATAAATAACGAAAACAGATAATGTAAATTAAGGATAAAATTGCATTTAAGAAAATGCCGACGTAATGTGACTGTCGCAAAATAATTCCGTTAAAGATAACAAATTTATAAAAAAAAAATAGTTCATCATAAGCTTTGAAAACAAGTAGCTCACCATAAATTTTTGCAATACTTTTATTTATAAATGACATTTTAATTGTTTTTCGTCCATAAATCTGCTATCTTTAATCGAAATTGATCATTTGACAACGACATTACCTCCACTTTTTTTGAAATGGTATTTTTATCTTACAATATACGTATTTTGTAATTTATGACCCTCGTGTATTCATGTTTTGTGATTTGAAATCCTTGAATGTACGCTAGCAAAACTTAATTCCGGTAGTAGACTTTAGATCGAAAATAAATTATTAATAGTATTTGTAAGATTGTATAGTTGGTCATAAATTTAAGCGATTGTAAGATTATAGTGAACACAATCAAGAGTAGGAAAATGTCCTCTTCTCCTATAAGGATAGTCGTTAACGACTGGACGTCCCTTCTATCTAGACTCGAGTACGTTCAACTCGATTTTGTACAGTGAACATCGAACAGAGCAGCTCACTGGCTCGCCAAAGCGGAATGTTCCTCCCCTGTCTGGGAATGGCAATGAGGATTTATACCAGAGCCATTCGAACGTATCCTTATTACCGATGTTTAATAATATTCTCTCATTTATCTTAAATATAAAAAATTGTATTATTATTTAAAAAAAATTATATATTAGAATAATAATAATAACTGGCAAATCGCAATGGTTCGTTCTCACCAGTAAATACCGATCGT
>JAYMSV010002773.1:0-10645 GCA_036897745.1 Erodium moschatum
CTTTGGTTTGGTGGTTGTGCCTCCCATCCCGGGACCCACATTCCCCTTTTTAATGCACTCCTTTCTCTCTGATAAAAAAAATTAATTCGGAATATGTATACGTTATTTGGATAAATATCCGTTAAACGAGTATAGTTCGGGATAGGTGAATATAATTAACCCTAATTACCATCTTAGTTGCATAATAACATAAAACTTGACACCCCAAAAAGAACGGAAGGACAAAAATGAAAGAAAAGAGAGAAAATTGGTGCTTAACGCAAATACGAAAACCGAGAGTGCCAGATTCAGAAAATATGAATCTGTAGCCCTAGTGACCCGAACATATTTCCATGTCATTTTGTCCGGCGAAGCATCGAGAAACCAATCTGACGAACGCGAATAGCAAGAACAATTCTGCTCCTCCTTGTCTCTTCTCCTCTTCTACTTCAATTCAATTGAATAGTTCCAATTTTCTCTATTTTCCCGAGAAACAATCCTTTTCATTTCCTCGTCCTTTTAGATCTGTACAGATAGCCTTGATTTGCAATCTATGTGTACGATCCCATCCTTCTAAAAACCCTAATTCCAAACCCCAGTCTCCGACCGGCTCTTGTTACAGGAAACTAACGCGTACAAAGATTTTGTTCTAATTTATCGAGAAACCCTAGTTTTTGTTTTTTTTTTCGCTTCTTGTATCGAACCCTACGGTTTTTATTGTTGGGGTTTATAGCTTTAAGTTGTGTGATGAATTCGCGTGGAAGGTATCCGCCGGGTATTGGTGCCGGTGCCGGTGCCGGTCGGGGAGGTGGTATGAACCCGAGTTTTCAGTCGAGGAACCCTCAGCAGCAGTACGTGCAGAGGAATTTTGGTCAGAACCCTAATCACTATCAGCAACAGCAACAACATCAGCAGCAACAACAGCAGCAGCAGCAGCAGCAATGGCTCAGGAGGAATCAGCTAGGTGCCCCAGAATCGAGTGTGGACGAGGTTGAGAAGACAGTCCAGTCCGAAGCCGTTGACTCGAGGTCCGTTTTCTTATATGCATTATTATTTTTCTATTTAGTTGTGCAAATGCATAAATTGACATGTATGTTTTTTCTTCTTCTTTCAAATAATAAATATAAATATAATTATGGAGGTATTTATATGTATGGTTCAATTTGTGTGATTACATACTGGTTGAAAGTGAGAGTTTTTGCATGTTTGATGTGGGGATCTGCCACGTACTTGTTCATTGGGGCAAGAAATAGAATTGAAGTGATGGGTCGGTATAATCACTGAGATCTTTTACCTACACCCTGTTTCAGGTTTGTTTTGAAATATAACCTGACAATTTCAGAGAGTTACTAGATAGCAAAGGATACTAGTGGTTGGGGGACATACTGAATGTTTGAATTTTATACAGCTAAAGGTTTGACTTCAGCTGCAATATCAGAGTGCCTTAGTTCCGACCCAAAATGAAATATTTATATTAAATGGTGTCAGCTTCTTTAAATCATGAAAATAACTCTTCACTTTAGTGTTGTTAGATGTAGAAGCTTTTCTGCTGTGATTCATATGCAAGATGTCGAAATTCGTAAGAGATGGCTGATTTGACACATCATGTAAACTTTCATGCGGCTCTTGTTGGGATGATTGTATCATTAAAAAATATTGCTACCAGCTTACAATCTCGTATTTTATAAAAATAAGTGCTCATCTTTATGGTTATCAAGTGTTCTGTAGATCTTCATAACATACGAATGGTGTGTAAATATTTTCATCACCAATGGATTGTCATATTGCTTTATAGTGTTGTAAAACTTTATCATGGACAGTTTACATGAATCTTATTGTTTTGTGTAGTTCCCAAGATTGGAAGGGAAGGCTAAATATTCCAGCACCTGATACTCGCTACAGGACAGAGGTATGTTTGTGAATGATGCTTCTTACTTTCGCGTAACAGATAAGATTGCGTTATGTATACATTTGAAAAGTTATTGTTTTACTGCTACCGTGCTGTGTTCATGGCCAGGGAGATAGATTTGATCCCCTTGAAAGATTGATTTTGATATCATTTGAGATTGAGTTGCTGCTTTTACTAACCTATCAGCAATGTTAGAGTTTGTTTAGGAGGTCTTGTAATTATGTACATGTTAGAATTCTAGAGTTAGGTTGACTAGAATAACTATCCTCGGGGTCATTTGTTGATTAGGTAGGCATACTCCTAGTATACTGAACTTCTTTTGGAGATGATCTTTCACCTTTTAATTAGAAGTACATGCTTGTCTTTTTTCATTTTCCTCCAGGACGTGACAGCAACTAAAGGAAATGAATTTGAGGATTACTTTCTCAAACGTGAGCTGCTTATGGGAATATATGAGAAGGGTTTTGAAAGACCATCTCCCATACAGGAAGAAAGTATCCCAATTGCTCTAACAGGCAGCGATATCCTTGCCAGGGCTAAAAATGGAACTGGAAAAACAGCTGCCTTTTGCATTCCTGCCTTGGAAAAGATAGATCAAGACAACAATGTCATTCAAGGTTTGATCCTGACTGTTCAATTAAATGGGCTATCTTGCATCATGGACATAAATTATTTGTCATGTTTTTTCTGATGCCTTAGTTGTACGAGGTTACATCTGTAGCCTTTGCTTGTAGAGATAGTGAATCTCTCTTAAACTGTGGTAAACAAGTACTGAAATATTATGAATGTGTGAGAGCAACCTAAAACTTCTGTTGAGTCATTTTGGTATGTTCGATGGTGATGGAAGCAGCTCACTCTTGAAATCTAGCTTCTGTGTTCAACTATGTGTATCAAATATTAAGTTCCCGACCTCCTGTTTGAGAAAGTTCTTTGGCATCTTAATTCAAATAAGTCATCTGCTGAATGATTTTAAGCACCTGGATTCTACATATATGATTTAAAAATTAATAATACATTTTATCTTAACACCTAGTAAATGTGTCATCTGCAAGGTTTTAAATTTGGCACCTATGGCTTTTACTATAGCCAGACTCTATTATGATACATCCAACTCTTCAGTAGTTTCTGTACTTTGTACAGATTAATCTTTTATTTTTGTCCTGATTATTCTTGTAATTTTGACTCCTGCTTTTTCATGCAGTTGTCATACTTGTTCCAACACGAGAATTGGCTCTTCAGACGTCACAGGTCTGTAAGGAGCTAGGGAAGCATTTGAAAATTCAAGTCATGGTTACCACAGGTGGTACCAGTTTAAAAGACGATATCATGCGTTTGTATCAGCCAGTACATCTGCTTGTTGGAACTCCTGGAAGGATACTTGATCTGGCCAAAAAGGGTATTTGCGTTTTGAAAGATTGTTCAGTGCTTGTTATGGATGAGGTAAACACTTAATATGGTTAAGTATTTCTGTGCATGGCATTGTTCTCATGGTCTCCAACTCTTGATTGCCTTCGTACTTTATATTAGTGAAGTTGTTATCTTAGGATGAATACATGGTTCTATATAGATCGTTTAGCATGGTGCGATTGTATTGTTCTCTGTGCCCCCATTTTCCTATTACTTGGGTTGACTTATGGTCGTGGAAAATAGGTGAAAATTAAGGATGCTTTTAGTTATAATTTTTTTACCGTGTTTATAATGATAATGATGTTAACCGTGTATTTATAAAACACAGACATTGCAAAGTATGTTCTTTAAATGAAATATGTTAAAACAAAATTGCATCCTTCGCTAAATGTCTTTGTATTTGTTTTATTCCTATTTATATATTTCTAATAAACACAATATTTTAAAGCAATCTGCATCTGTCTGTATTTAGTTCACTAGTTTATGATTCACAAGTGAAAAGGTAAATGGTAATAGAAAAATGTACAGATGACTACAATTTCCATTTTTCATAGAAAAGCAAAACATTGGAAAAAGGAAAGAAAATTGTAAATAAAAAAGGAAGAACATTTTCCACAACTATATGGGTTCTAAGTTTGTTGAACTTGTTTGGCAGGCCCTTGGTTATATCACATTGTAGCATTTAAATTTTATATTATGGTTTATTACATAGTTGTCCATTTAAGCACCAAATCTTCATTTAGTTTTCTTACATACAGAAACATGATGTATCTGCCTCTTGATGTTCCCCTCAGGCTGATAAACTTCTGTCTCCGGAGTTTCAACCTTCAATAGAGCAGCTAATTCGCTTCCTTCCTAGCAATCGTCAAATGTTGATGTTTTCGGCTACTTTTCCTGTTACCGTCAAGGATTTTAAAGATAGATATCTACGGAAGCCCTATGTCATCAACCTAATGGATGAGCTTACACTGAAAGGTATCACCCAATTTTATGCCTTTGTTGAGGAAAGACAGAAAGTGCATTGCCTCAACACTCTGTTCTCCAAGGTTAGATTTAAACTGATGGTGATGTTTGTGTTATTATGTTTTTACCATTTGCATGGATATAATTTTTAACTGATGAGATCTATCTTCAGCTGCAAATCAACCAATCAATTATTTTTTGCAATTCGGTGAATCGAGTGGAACTCTTGGCAAAGAAAATTACAGAGCTTGGCTATTCCTGTTTCTACATTCATGCTAAGATGCTGCAAGACCATCGTAATAGGGTGTTTCATGACTTCCGCAATGGTGCATGCAGGAATCTTGTTTGCACTGGTGTGTTGTTAACTCTTTTGCTTATAATAGCTAGTGCTTTTCTCCGTCTGGTCTGTACTTCTTAAAGTACATGCTTATTTGTCGTGTTAGTTTGAAAACCATTTTTATTGGTTTAGATGCTGTTTTTTAATAATTATTTTGTGCAGATCTGTTTACCAGAGGGATAGACATTCAAGCAGTCAATGTGGTTATTAACTTTGATTTCCCTAAGAACTCAGAAACTTATCTCCATAGAGTATGTTATTACTTTTTCTTTCTTTCCAGAGGCCATGGCACTTTGTATTATGCTCTCATTTGTGTTCATTGTATACGTAGGTTGGTAGATCAGGAAGGTTTGGGCATCTTGGGTTAGCTGTCAACTTGATCACCTATGAGGATCGCTTTAACTTGCATGCAGTTATTCCGTGTTTTAGATAAAATCTTTATAGCTTGCTTCATAAGTTCTTGATTTTCATGGTTTATTGTTGTTTTGCAGATATAGGATTGAACAAGAACTTGGAACTGAAATAAAGCAAATTCCGCCACATATTGATCAGGCTATTTACTGCCGGTGATTTGTGGTGTTTAGTCTTGCCGTTTAGTCATCATGGTAATAATTTGTTACTGCCCTTGTGCCATAATGTCTATTGCCCGTGGAAAAAAAGTTAAATTTTTGGGCTGTAATTTGGTGCTCTTGTTATGCTAAAATTTTGGTAAAAGAAAGAATAGCATAATAATACCTATTTTCAGGGAACAAGCACACTTAAAATTAGACAATTTAATATGCAAAATTAGTTGTATTATGCTTGACAGAATATAGATGCTCTGTGGTGTAAGCTTTCTTTTGTATGTGTATGCATCCAAACCTTTTGAGGAGTTGTAGTGATTGGAATAATGAACTTGCTTACAAGATTAAGAAATTTTGTTGTGCTGGTGATTCATACATGCCTTTTGCAGATGGACTCTTGGCCTTTTCTTATTGGCTTGATACCCTTTTTCTTTTATGCTTGATATGGCTTGAGTCTATAATTATGGTTTTAATAATTTTTATAAGATATTAATTAATGGCACTTCCTATTCTGAAGGTCGCTAATGCAGATGTTCAAATGATTTGAGAGGGGTGTCTAGCTCTGCATCTGAGGAAAGGCACATTGGGAGTAGTAGAGCTGTCAGGTTATGATCCTTGCTGGAAGGCGTAAGGTTGATGCTGAATGTGGTTTTCCTTGGGATGCTTTAACTAGTTAGTTGGGTTTCATGTCCCTAAAACGTAAACACAACCCCAGTGATAATTCAAGAATTTCAGTTTGAGAGTCACATTAGGTTTAATGGACAGCCTGGCTTGCTACTCTTTTATTTTAGTTTGGTATCTCTATTGAAGGAGCCACTTATATGCATAAAGTTAACTTGCCTTTTATTTTTCGGTTGTACTGGAATACATTTGCAGCTTGTGGTGGTTATTATGAACTTGTATTATGCATAATGGTAATAAAGCTCCTTTTTCTTGAAGTACTGAACCTTGAATTTTGGTAACTGATGGCGAAAACTAGTTCTTTGTTTACTACTTTCTAATTATTTGAGGGTCGGGTGGTCTATTCCGCTTCTCCGTGCTCTGTTATGCATAGCCTATATTGTCTTCGAATGTATGGGTCTATCCAAATTTTTTATTTGATCTGGTTGATACTCAAGTTTTTCCTTTTGTTTTGGACATTGGGTATGTTTTTGAATTTTTGTTTGTCATTGTTAAAATAAACAGAATTCGGCTAAATATCAGTATATATCGTAACTATCTAAATATCAGTACATATTGTATTGCAACCATGAATTTTGAAGTGCAAGTATTTGCAAGTTTGAAAAAAGTATTGAGATTGAAAATGCCATTTCTTCAAAAAGATATCAAAGTTGTCATGGAATTCAAAAGAATGTTAAAATTAGAGAATGGGAGAGAAATGGTGCCATAAAGCAAATATGGGACATTGGAGGGGTAGTCGCGAAAATAAAGATGAAATTGTAGCTTCTGATTTCTGAAGTAGGAGGATCCAGATTAGCATGCTAATTTCGTCCGGCAAAACAAGTCCATCAAGAAGAAGCCAACCACGCCAACGCCAGAGAGCAATCATGAATCTGCAACAACAGCGACACCAAGCCTCCTTTTGCTCGGCTCTTCTCTCCTTTTGATTCTCCAAAATCGTCCCATTTCCCCTTCGTTTCTCGAGAAACAAACAATCTTTAGTCTCATCCTCCTATTAGATCTGTACGCCTAATCTTGAGTTTCAGCCCCATTCGTATGATCCAAAACTTGACTCCAAACCCTAGCTTCCCTCCGGTTCCCGGCGTACACTAACTCATACAGAGATTTTGCTTTCATTTTGCTGTGAAACCCTAGGTTTTAGTTTGCATTTTCTTCATTGTTGCTGTTTTTCCGGTTTCTACCATCGGACCCTACGGTTTTATTGTTGGGTTTTAGATCTTTAATTTGAGTGATGAACACGCGGGGAAGGTATCCACCGGGTATTGCGGCCGGTGCCGGTCGGGGCGGAGGTGGCAACCCAAGTTTTCAGTCGAGGAATCCTCAGCAGCAGTACGTGCAGAGGAATTTTGGTCAGAATCCTCATCAATATCAGCAGCAGGAGCAGCACCATCAGCAGCAACAGCAACAACAACAACAACACTATCAGCAGCAGCAACAGCACCATCAGCAGCAACAGCAGTGGTTTCGGAGGAATCAGCTGGGTGCCCCAGATTCGAGTGTTGAGGTCGAGAAGACTGTGCAGTCTGAAGCCATTGACTCAAGGTGCTATGTCTTACTTATAAAGTTATATATAATATATGTTAGTAATTGACTCATTCTTTTAGGTAATTGTGCATGTGGATAAGCTGACTTGAACGAGTTTTTTTGGAAGAGCAAAAATATTAATTTAGTTCCATGAGTTGTTTGATCTCCGGTTCCATTTGTGCTATTGCATTTTGGCTGAGAAAGTTACTGCATGTTGTATGTGGTGATTTGATATTGACTTGTTTGTTGGATTCAAGTATTGGGTAAGGACCCTGCCCAAATGGTAGGAATTGCTTTCCTGGGTGTTATCGGTGTTGGATTTGGAAGTTTTTCTGTTGGTATTCATATGCAAGATATTAAGAAACTTGCATCTTTGATGTAACACTGCTACCAGCTGTACAGTCTCAAATTGTCTTGAAATCAGTGCTCATGTATGATGCCATGAGTGTTCCAAGGATCTAATATCATCTGAATGATATACATTTTGATCATCATACTGTTTTGTAGCAGGGTAGAATTTTGTAGTGGAAAGCTTAATGGTGTCTGATTTTTCTTGTTTCTGTTTTGTTTTGGTATAGCTCCCAAGATTGGAAGGCAAGTCTGAAGTTACCAGCAGCAGATACCCGCTACAGGACAGAGGTATGTTTTATTCATATTTGTATCTAGCTGATTGGATTGTGTATACTTTTGGGAGCTCTTGGTTAATTGATACTATGCCCTGTTAATTGACATGGAGATAGATTGAGCTACCCTTGAAAGATCATTCTGGATCTCATTTGAGATAAAATGCTGTTTTTACTAACCTTTCAACACTATTTAAAGCTTGTTTAGGGGATCTTGTTATTGTGTACATCTAAGAATGTCTGAAGTCAGACTCCTCTTGACTACCATTTCTGTGTAAAACATTAAAGTCCCTTGGTAGAGAATAAGTATCCTGGGGGTCATTCTTTGTGTTTTTAGTAGTATTGTTTCCCTTTAAAAGCTTTATAAAAGCTAGGTGGATTAATATAAGTAGCTACATGGCTGAGCATAACTAGCGGAAGCTTTTATCAAATCTCGTGATGTTAACTTGTGAGCTTCTGATCATGTGGCATAGAAAGCCAAAAGCTTTTATGATGATATACGAGTAGCTTTCTAAGAATGTATGAAGTTATGCTTCTTTTGTCTTACCTTCCTACGTTCAACTGACGGGAAGTCTCTTGGTTAACAATAAGCATCCTGGGTGGTTAGCTTTGTGTTTTCATGAGTATGTTATAGGTGGTGCATAATCAACTGAATCTTTTATCATTTATTTTCATTAGAGAATATTTTTTTGATCAGCCACTGTAAAATTTTATTAGAATATGTATCCATTGTTGCATGGAAAATTCTGATTTCATTCAATGTTTATTTTTTTCTTTATACTATTGTTTCTCGTTTCTGCCGGTATCTTGGGTCAGGCACATCAAACTTTTCCCCTCTTGTTGTTTAGTTAATGTATTTTTTTTTTGTGGATTTTATTGCTGATCTACTGTTTGGATGATCTATGGTTTTTATGTTGTGCTCATGGTGTATGCATAAAATGGAAATGCCTGATTTTTTTATAGCATAACCAGCAGCTTGACACCTTTTTCTGTGTGTGGGTTCATCTTTCTTATAGACATATGCTAGTAATGTTTCAATAAATATAGATACAAATTAGTTGTACTCTTAGTTCGGAAGATCTTTTGGAGAGAGTTTATCACATCTATAAGAGGTTCATATTTTTGTTTCATCTTCCAGGATGTAACAGCTACCAAAGGGAATGAATTTGAGGACTATTTTCTCAAACGTGAGCTGCTTATGGGAATATATGAGAAAGGTTTTGAAAGGCCATCTCCTATTCAGGAAGAAAGTATTCCAATTGCTCTAACAGGCAGTGATATTCTTGCCAGAGCTAAAAATGGAACTGGCAAAACAGCCGCCTTTTGCATTCCTGCCTTGGCAAAGATAGATCAGGACAACAATGTAATTCAAGGTCTGGTCTCAACTTTTTGAGTAAATTGATTATCAGGCATCATGGACTTATTGAATTATTATGTTTCTTCTGATGCCTTAGCTGTATGAGGTTACTTTCATAGCCTTTGCTTGTGCAGGTTCTCTCTCAAACTGTGGTAAAAAAGTACTTGTGCATATTATGAATGTATAATAAGAGCAACCTAAAACGTCTGTTTAGTCATTATGACTCTTCACACGGCCATGAAAGCAGCTGACTCTGGAAATTAAACTATCAAATTTAATGTGTAAAAATATGTGAAGTTCCTGTTTGAGTCTGCCACTAAGTAATTCCATTCAAATTTATTATCTACAGAATGATTTTAAGCACTCAGATTGTAGATCACATATGATCCTCGGTAATATCATCTTACTAATCTAGTAAATGTGCCAGTTACAAGATTGTAAATTTTGCAAGTATGGTTAGTATTGTGAAATTATTCTTAATTGTAATCAGTTTAACCTCCAGCACTTTCTGCAGGTTATACAAATTGTTTTTTTTGTGCATGGATTATTCACGCCATTTTGATTCCTGTTTTTCATGCAGTTGTTATACTTGTTCCAACGCGTGAGTTAGCTCTTCAGACATCACAGGTCTGTAAGGAACTAGGGAAGCATCTGAAAATTCAAGTCATGGTTACCACAGGTGGTACAAGTTTAAAAGATGATATCATGCGTTTATATCAACCAGTGCATCTGCTTGTTGGAACTCCTGGAAGGATACTCGATCTAGCCAAAAAGGGTATCTGTGTATTAAAAGACTGTTCGATGCTTGTCATGGATGAGGTACACTTGATAGTTGATATGGCTAAGTTTATATGTACGTGGAAGTGTGCTGACGGTGTCAAAAAATTATTTGCCTTCATATGTTATATTATTGAAGTTTTTATCTTGGGTTGACAAGATAGTTCTGGGGGGAAATAGTTTAGACTGGTGCAGTTAGCTGTTGTTCTTTTGGACTGTCTTATTGTCCTGTGGTTTGTTAAGGGTAAATTGGTGAAAATTGAAGTTTCTTGAGTTAATTTGGTCAAACTGCACGTTATTTGACATGGTAGTATTTAAATTTCATGTTCGGGTTTATTACACAGTTGTGCATTTAAGCACTGGCTCTTTAATTTTCTTAGCCACAGAAGCTTGATACATGCCTTTTGATGTTCCTCAGGCTGATAAGCTTTTATCTCCGGAGTTTCAACCTTCCATAGAGCAGCTGATTAGTTTCCTTCCTGGCCATCGTCAAATTTTGATGTTTTCAGCTACTTTTCCTGTTAC
>JAYMSV010002774.1:0-10644 GCA_036897745.1 Erodium moschatum
GAAGATTCGTCTGTTTCTGAGCCCAATGAGTTTCCTACCCCCATTGGGCCATGGTCTCCGAAAAATTGATGGATATTCATGTAATCCAAATGAGTCAAGGAAAAAAGAATTGAATACCCACTTGCAGTACGCTACTAGGGCTAGAGCTAAACTGGATTGGCTCAATTTGGGATGCTTATGCTCGGATAAATATGGCTGAAGCTCCTTGATCTGTCAAAATTATGATTCGAGTACAACTCGAGTAGATCCAGAGGGTTCAAGTGATGGAAACTAGAGGCCGAGATGGTCTTGAGTAGCTTCTCACTCAAGTGAGAGAGGTGGTCGGATTGGGGTGAGGTTGGGGTTTGGGTTAATGGCATATTTTTGAAAATTGAAGTTAGATAGAAGGGTATTTTTGTCCTTTTCCTTGCAAAACTAACGACATCATGATTTTTTTACGGTAATTGATAGTTTTTGTAAAAACGTGAAAGTTCACAGGTGGGAAATGTGACAAAAGGTCAAGCTAGGTTAGAATACAACGTTTTCCCTTTTTTTCTTCAAGAAGAACAACTTTTTTTTATATAGATGAGGGTTTTATTGATTACTTTGAATTATAAGAGTAAAACAAAGGCAGGTGATACAACTGACAAAGTGAGGATCGACTCGAAGACTGAAAAAAAAAACAAAAAAAAACCAGGAATTGCAAAAACACAACAATCCTGGAGACTCGTCATGCAAGCAACCCAACATCGGAGCCCTCCCAAAACTAGACCTCCGGTTCACCCCGAAGAAACAAAAAACTTTTGCTCTTCAAGAGCTCTCACTCCTTTTGTCTAGTCATCTTTTCACGACTAAAAGACCTAGCCCTTGAGTTTGTTTGATGAATAAAAACTGTGGGCGGCTGATGTTTTGATCCTTCGAGTATTCGACCTCTTTGAATTGAAAGTTCTAAATCCTCTAAAAACTTGGGAGACCGACTCTGACGTTTCGGTTTCAGCATGACATCTTTCCACGGACTACCCTAACCTTCCGAAGAACCATCCTTCAAGAACAGTTACAAAGTAAACTATGGGCATTTACTTCCCAATATTCTTAGGAGAACCGAGACAGCATGTCTATTTAAATAAGTCTTTAGGAGAGTCTCTTGAGATAAAGGTGTTTAATACAAGTGAGATTAATCAAGAAAAAGAGTTGAGAGATTATGTGAACATATTACGGATAGAAAGCATTGATTGTCGATGTAACAGAAGCTTGAAAGTTAAGTCCCACAGTTTGGGGTAGCACATGTAAATATTGCTATAGGTCACTTGCTATTTATAATGCAAATATATAGGACAGTCTGGAAATAAAGAATAGGTTGTATTGAATCATCTAAAACATGATATGTTGTAGAGAAGATAAAGTTGTATGAGGCCAGAAATGGGCCAAGGTGGCGTTTGGGGGAGGATGAACATTCGCTGTCATGCTTTAAATGTTAAAGGAAAACAAGCCACCATACCCAAATGGTCATTATTTGGGCAAGCAAGCTGCTATGGTCTTCTGCCATCCTGGGTTTTATAATGTGACAGCCAAACCAATTACCAAGGGCCAAGACTTATCTGAAAAGAATAGAGAGAATCATTAGGGATCACTTTTTCTTTGTACAAATCGGATTGGATCTTGTATTGACTAAAATTCACCCGTGTCGTTACCATCGCAATTCGGGAACGAGACCGTAGTTTCGGGATAATTTGTTTATCCGGACTGTACCAAAACTTGAAAAGGTTATGTCATAATTACGCGGACTAGTCTATTGCGCGATCATATAGGTTTGAATTTTCTGCGAAATTCTATGTCCCCTCTTCTTACAAAAGCATTCTATTTTATATTTTACATGGTATCAGGGTTTTCGATTATGATTCCAGACAAGCTCTCATGAATCTCTACCTTTGTTTTTTGTCCATTTGATAGCTTATGGTTCTAATAAGGGGACAGGGTGTTTGAAGGACATATTTAGTCCTAGTTTTTATTTTATTTTCATTGTTTCATTTTGCTTTCGCATTGTGGTCATCGATCACACCAAGCATCGTGATCCACTTTCTATGTCGTTCAACCATCAACCCTCAGATGAGAAGTTTTTGCACACTGTCTTCACGAGACTAGATGTCGTTTGCACCATCAGACACAAGACGGGATGTTTGCACCGTCGGCCATGAAAGAAGATGTTGTTTGCACTGTCGGCCCCGAGACGAGTAGTTGTTTGCACCGCGCCAGCCCCAGGACGAGTAGCCATTTGCAACGTCCGCCCCAAGACGAGTAGTTGTTTGCACCTTCTAAAGGCATTGGACATGATTGTTTTATGATCTTATTTTCAAATTGGGCATTACGAATCTTCATGCTCCAACTTGAGGAGGAGTATTGGAGGTAATCAAATCAGAATAAATATAATTTATTTTAATGATTTGATTTGATTCGATTACGGTAATCAATTACAATATTATGTGATATTTGTTTCTTTCTAGTGATCTTGTAATCTCTTATGAATAGGAGTACTATTTTTTAATAAAATTAATCAAAACTTTCAATTTTATATTTTTTACATGGTATTAGAGATGGTTCGGCCCACGATCCGTTTGTCACCTCTATCCTGTGGCCTCTGGTCCATATGCAGATGTCCCCCCGTGTAGATGTCCGGTCCTGCTATGCCCCCCGTGTAGATGTCCAATCTTACGCGTTGGGTAGTGTTGAGGTTGAACACACATCGGCAAAATATAAGAATAAGGAGTTACTTATAAAGGCTAGGACCGCATCCAACTGACAAGGTTGATCTTTTAGTTGTGAAAGTCAGATCTGATATAAGTGGCAAGTTTTAAATAAAATTTATAGTTATGTTGCTTTGACATCCAATAGAGCTAGTAAGTGCTTAACTCGGGAAGCATTCGTTGTTGTTCGTCACCTCAAACACTCTGGACGTAGTTGCTTTGAAGTCAGCGTGTGAAATTGTCACACCACAACTTTTAAGTTTTTGATTATCTACACTACAACAGGGTTTGTCATTCCTATTTATCTGTTGTTTATATTTTTTCATACCTCTAGTATATTGGAAAACAAGAAAAAGAAGTAAAGGCTTGTGTGTCCAAATAAGAAACAATCTTCGCGATCACATAGGCGGAGGAATCGAAAGAACATAATGAAATGGTGTCGCTTGCGTATTCTAATCTCGAAATGTCGCATTTATCTGGATCATTTGTTTATTTCAATCTGCACTACAACATCCTGCTTATTCGTTCATCCATTTCGAACTTTAGGTTGATAAGAAGCATACATTTTTTCAATAGATGGAAATTAGATCGAAGACAACGTTATACTCGAAAACTGAGTCATAAAAATAGGGAAGTACATAAAATAGATGTAAAAACACATATACAATATTTACGGAAACAATTTTCCTTATCGCCTATTTAGATGTGTGAGTAGATCGTCTTGGGGTTACCGATGAATGAGTTAGTACTAGCCTTGCTCAAAGCGGATCAATGGCTTTTGGAAAACGGGGGTACGAAAAACTTGCGATCTTGGTATGGTGGGCTCATAATAGTTATCATCCTCGAATTGTTGATATTCTTCATATGCATGTTGTTCATCTTCAACTATCATGTTATGCAAAATAATGCAAGCATACATAATATTTTTGAGCGTTGACCCATCCTAAAATCGACTTGGTTGGAGAAGAATGTGTCAACCAGTATGCAGAACAAACATTTGTTCTATGTCATTCCTTGCCGACTTTTGGTTTCGAGAAAATAATTTGTACTTTTCTAACAGTGGTGTAGGTATTATTTTCACAAAATGCTTCTCATTGAGGATAAATACCACCAGCCAAATCATAATTCATATTGTATAACGTAACGTTTACTTTGTAGCTGACGGGTTGTTGAGACTCTTGCAAGACATCCATGAAAAATATCGACTTGTGTAAAAGGTAGATGTCTTTGTTAGAGTTGATTGCACCAAACATGCATGTTATATTCATATGTCTTAAGAAGCGAACGCTTTCAGCATGATCGTCGGCCCCTCATGATCACCACGTTTAAATTATCCTTGCCATGCCAACAAACAACTTTTCCACTGCTGGTGCATGTAGTCAATGTTTTCAAACATGCCGGGAAAGCCACAATCCTTGTCCATTCATAACAGCCGGAAAATACCATCTTCATAAACCCATCATAGATTTTTTTCCACACCAGCGCCACGTGGCGCCTCCTGATTCGTCCTCATTGGTTCATGAACCAATTCACTAAATAGTGAATCCTAACCGCATAATCAATGTCACATCGTTAATTCTTTGGCTCGCGATTCAATAATCAGTGAATCAAAACCCTCCAAACCACACCATGTAGTTTCTTTAATAGAGCTTCTAGTACGTGAGATTTTTATACCCTTTCAATCCATTAATATTTACAACTCCTCTAATTATTGAAGATATGGTCGTTCATTATTTTTTGACCATATACGGGGCGCGTGCCACAATCGTCATTCTTAAGGGTGCATAATTGGCCATCTCATTCTTGTTTTGTTAATTATGTTATTTCTGATGATTTTTGTGATAAAAAGAATTCTCTCTTTTGTTTTTTAACAAAATGAACAGTTTATTCATAAAAGCAGATTATACAGAATGAGAAATAGGAGGAGAGTAACATATGCAAAGACGAACTACAACTAATCCTTCAAAGAGACCCGATGTATAGACGGGTTTTTGAGTGAGCAAGCACTTTATTTTAACACGTAAAAGACTAAAGCACACAAAAACTAGGAACTGAAATTTAAGACACGGACGACAAGACTCAAAACCACTACTTAAACTGAACACAAAAACTATATCCGGCTCGACCTAAACCCACCCATCATAGACTGGAAACTTGTGGATCCGCCAACTAGGACCTCTAGGTGACGGGGAGATGCGCGTGATATGGGGAGGGATCACGTGATATGGTGGAGAGACCTCATAATAGGGAGGGCTGCCAATCCTCTGAAACAACCTAGAGTCGGGTGGCCTCATTGATCTTGGCGAGCCTGCATAGCAGAGCTCGTATGATTTGTCTGATTGTAAGGGCCAACGAAGACCCCTCCCGATATGGTTGTGTGTTCGCTTCTGGCGTGAGAGGCTAACACGGAGAGGGCGATCCCCTATGCAGCAGGGAGTTGCGGAACGTCGCAAAGTATGCACCATCCTTCTAATACAACATCGCTGAGGTGTGGAGGCGCAGAGAGACACAACCGCATCGCAAGGAGGAATAGAGCGACCCAAGTTCCACCATGAAAACCCAGTTTCGTTGGGTGATCGTCATGCTAGCTTCCGAAGTCAGTGTTTCGCATGAAGACAAATCCATACCCTAAACAGTTCCAGGACAAGATACGCAGATAGGATGGAACCGATCGTGGGACGGGTAGGGGAGACAGAGAGGGAGGAGCGGGCAGACCGATCGGGGAGGAGCGTCGCCAA
Source organism: Erodium moschatum (assembly GCA_036897745.1). Taxonomy (NCBI): domain Eukaryota; kingdom Viridiplantae; phylum Streptophyta; class Magnoliopsida; order Geraniales; family Geraniaceae; genus Erodium; species Erodium moschatum. Next base: position 5,459 of record JAYMSV010002774.1, read on the forward strand.
CGACTCGAGTGTGTGGGCGTTCGAAGGGATCCCGCGAGGGGGTTGGGTTCGAAACCCTAGGCACCGCATTCTATTTATTGACTTATTGTGTAGAATACTGTCTTTTTCTGTTAGTTTTTCCTTCATCATTTTTCATGTTTTTTTTCCTTCATATTAATAAATTTTGAGAATTATTTTCCGGGTCAAGTTTTAAAAGTGTTGTTCCATTGAAGTCTGACAATAAAAGCCCATCTCTTTATTCTCAGCTTACGAATATACAGTTTCGAACAGAAGAAAAAGGGAAAGCATGTTGCAAGAAAGTTGGAGGCTGCTATCATTTAGGTCCCCAGCTCGGCCCATTGTCTGAATATACATAACCTCCAATTATCACACACCACACAAACCAATTATCCACCATATATAAACAATGTGTCCCTTTTGATGACCCAATCACTGAAAGTTGGAAGATTAGAAACCAAACAAGGGATTTGTTAGTTCGGTTCAGACTGAGGTTTGTCTCGGTTTCTGGTTTTACTCCTTGTTTTCTTCATGTCTGTAAAATCTAGGTATATGATTGTTAGACCCTTCCTTGGTTATGGATTGCCTTCTTATGTTCGAGCTGTCATTTTCTAGGCCGGCCCTTGTTTGTATGGTCTCTGACCTTGTTGAAGTGCTGGCTTTCAGGCTCTTATCCTTCCGTTCTATCTTGGAACGTTTGGGTTTTATAATAAAAAAAATTTGCTGATCAAAAAAAAAACAAGGGACACTAAAAAGAACAAAAGTTACAAAAACCATTGGGAAAATGGATCATGCCTTGAACAATTTTCATGTACAATGATCAACAATCCAAACCTAAACTGCATAATTTATCAAGCCCAAAAATAAATTATACTTGAAACTATTATTCATGAAAAGCAACAAAAAGAACATTTATCTCCCATTAGATGAGATGGAGAAATTTCTATGTATAAGCAATAATGAGAATTCCAATGTTAAAAATTGTTGTATGTTTACTTATAATCCCTTTCCATCCCCTCCTTCAAAGGTCTCATGTCCTCTTCCAAACGTTGGTCTTTCACGGGTATCACATACTTGGTGTTGCCTTTCTTCTCCAGCTCCACCGCCCAACTGTAAACTACCATCCCAAGAATAGCTACCAACATTCCCAGAATGTTCTTGAACGTCAGTTCTGAATCGAAAAGTAACCATCCCAATGTTAGGACACAGACGGTCTTCATGTGGCCCAGAACCTGGAACGAAACAGCAGAGAAACGCCCAATGCAGAGGTACTGGCTCACATTGCAGAACACTGCCAGGGAGCATGAGAGTAGCAAGCAAAACTGCACACATGTTTAGATAAACTCGATTAGATCAACAGAAATCAAACTCCAAATGGATTTACGTGATCATAAGTATAGATAGTGGTAAAGAAAAGTACCATGATGTATTCACTTTTTGCAAATCATAGCCATCTTCTTTGATAATTGCAAAAAAGTGCTATGAACTTGCCTTGTTGTTGCACTTGTGTAAATTTATTTCAAAATGGTGATTTTACCCTTCAAAAAATAAGTACGAAACAGAAAATCCAGAATTTTCACCCCTCTTAATTATCTTCCTCTATGTACATCAAAAGAGAAAGAGAAGTAAGGGAGGTGGAAATTTTTTATATTTTGTTTATTAAATTCGAAAATTTTGAGGGTAAAATCGTCATTTTGGAACAAATTTGCACAAAATGCAATGAAACAAGTTCATGGCACCTTTTGCAATTATCAAGGAAGATGGCTACGATTTGCTAAAAAGTGATCACTTCAAGGTGCAATCATCCATAAGAAGTACTTACAAATGCACCAGAAGACAACTGATAGTTTAATATGAGTTTGCCAGCAAGGAAGTAATCGATGAATGGACCGAACACTAGAAGGGAAATAGCTTGTATGGGAGCAGTCTTGCTCAGCAACTCAAAAGATCCTATTGAGTATTTCTTCTGTAGAGAACCAATTGACTGTACCACAAGAAAAGATCAACCAAAATCAAAACAGTGATCAAGAAAGTAAATGCAAATTAACAAGCCCTAAGTAAGGGAGGGACAGAGTAATACTCACAATTTGTTGCAAGGATGTACAAATGATTGCCACACAAGCACATACAAAACCTTTCAAATTGACTTTCACATCAGTCACGGTGCAAACTCCAACGCCTATAACGACCAACACAACAGCCATCTTCACTTCCCTGGAATAGTTCTTTCCATGGATGATCCATTCCATCACACAAACCACAGGAATCATACTTAGCTTTGAAATCTACAAAAAAATAACGGTACCAAAGGTTAAGCCTTGTGAAACCCAACAAAGGAAACTCCTTTGTGAAGGAAATAAAGCAAGTTCGACAATAAAAAGATTAGTGACCTGATAAAATCCAACGGAGTTGAGCATGAGGCTCAAGTTCATCCCGGTGATGGATGCATTGGCAACAACTGAGAACCAGAGAAGTTCCCACATGGGGACATGCTTTGATGCGGAGTAACCAGTTGCATTTGATATGAAACCAACCAACGCAGTGACAGCAAAATGGAGGCCCGTTAATGTTGTTGCTGGAACAATCAAACCAACACTTTCGTCAATATTATATATACAGTGAGATCATTCTTATTGTGCACCAGATCAATAATACTCTAACAGAATCTACACAACACAAGAAGTCTCCAAAATGAATTGATCAATTATTAACTAATACCACACTTGGATCTCTATGGTAGGATCTCGATAAATCAAGCAAGAGATAAGTAGAAGGAAATTAGGAAGACCTTGCACCTATAATTTCTAATTTTCTACAACTTCACCAACTAAGATCCAAAACAGCACCAACTTCCTGACAAAAAGTTTCCTCCTCCTAGCACTAATACTACTACTACTACTACTACTACTCATTCTCTACTTTTTCCTAGATCTGAACATTGCTGTAAAAGAAGAGACACATTGATGACATCTACACTCAAAGTACACATTCAAATTAGCAGGTGAAGCAAAGCAACTCCATGTTCAAATCATTGATACTAACAATTGAGAGAAAACCCAAATCCAGAATATGGGTACATAAGCAAACAAAAAAAAAACAGATCTGAGTTTAGCAATCATGAATCGAGAAACTGACCAAAGCCGAAGCCGAAACCAGCAGGGGACATGAGCTGCTTGTTGGCCATAATAATCCCCACAGAGCTAATCACGTTCATGGCCCAAGCTCCCATGTTGGAGACGGCCGGCTTCTTCGAGTCCTTCTCCTCCATCTTCTTCAACAATCGATCAAAGACGACGACTTTCTCCAGAAACAAGGAGACCCAGATGCAGAAGCAAGTCAATAATATCAATACAGAGAGGGAAAAGGAATTGAAGTCACAAAAAGAGGTCTTCTGATTTTGGTTTTTGTAGGAAGCTCTGGTTGAGGAGTGTCTCTGTCTCCATTGTCAATTCGGATCCTTGCTGGCTCACGCAGCAACGAGCATGTTACCCATATGAATATTCCCCTTTTGCCTCCTTCACGCTCGGTGGGTTTAGCTCCGCTCTCTCGTTCAAGGCTTCTTCAGCTCTACTTAAAGAGAGAAACGAATACGAAGAAGAAGAGGAAGAAGAAGGCTGAGACAAGATCTTTTGTTGTTATTTTAATCCTTTAACGGCGGAGAGATTCAGGGAACTCCTCTTTGCGTTAATGTTCGGACTAATAAGTAGTATCGGAAACCCTTTTACTTTTTTTTTTATTGAATTCGTTTTTTCAGACATTCGTGATGTGGACGAGTCAACAATTTTAAGATTTTTCTCATTCAGTTTTTCAATCGTTTTTTAGGAAACGAAATTATATTAGTTGGATTGACACGTATTGACTGCCTTCAACATGGAATTTGTATAAAAACCAAAAAAGAAAATGAAGACCACAAAGGCTACCAAAAACAAAAGTGTCAAAGGGTTCCATTACGTTGATCGAATGGTTGTCGTAGCGATCAAAATCATTCCAAAAATAATCGCGTGAAGATAGAAATAGTATCGGCAACCTTCCTTTGGAGTCCTAATGAAGTGCATGTAGATTGCCCAACCCTAGTTGTTGGCAGCTTTGAACGACGTCTCCCTTTAATAAAAACAAGGGACTAGGTGTGAACAGAATTGTTGGACCAAGACCTGATAGAAGACCATCGAGCATGAATTGGGTAGTACCGGTACCACCAAGGGGTAGCAGATGGATAGAATCCGTAGACCATACTGGCCTCGGAAGCTCTAATGGGGAGAGGTAAGGGAGGATTCTGCTTGAAATGTATCACCTCCCCTCAGATTGAGCTCCCCGAATGGACTAATGTCTTGTAGGTCAAGCTCCGACCTTTTCCCTAGCCAGAGACGGGTCCTTTCGATGCCTACTTCCTTTACCTGGACCCTCAAGTGGTGTTTCTCCGGGCCTACTCCATCCAGTGCCGCCACGCAGCCCTAGACCACGTTACCTAGTCGTTTGCACTTGAACTAGTGGCCTGGCGGTCGTTTATAGGATATGTCCAACGTAGCCCTGTCCCCGATCTTCAGCGGGATATGCCTCCGTAGAGGGTGGCCAATTTTGACCCTAACATAGATTTCTATGTACCCTCCCTGCTTTTTTCGATGAGGGCAAAATCCACGTCCATGTGGGACCCAGAAGGCTTCCAATACCAAATTCCACCTTCCTATTCATTTCACCAATAGAAAGATTCATCGCATGTACCCTCATGGAGGTGTGAGTGAAGTCGATGCTAGAAGGTGCATGTAGGGTTTGATGGCCGTGAAGACCAAAAGGGCCTTGCGGAACGACGAAATTGACATGTGATTTCATCGTATAATAATCGACGAACATTTTCATACGTAAATTATAGTATGTCAGTCTGATGTCATTTGAATATTTTTAATATTTTACATGGATATTGCAATCACGTCCAAACTTGATTGGAGTTACGAGTATTATCGTGACAATATCGTCATCAGGGAATAAGAAAAAGCATGATTTTGGTGTTCAGCTTAGGAAACATATATTCTAACGTAAATTTTGGTTCACACATAATGGAAAAGTCAAGCAAAAACTAATGAAACTCGAAAATTTAGAAGGGATGAACCAAAGTTACAAAACTACCAAAACCGAAAAACTTGAAAAAAAATATGAAATAGTGTAGCAACCGGGGAGTAAAATCGTTTTTACAA
>JAYMSV010002775.1:0-10640 GCA_036897745.1 Erodium moschatum
TTCGGGGCCCACACTAGATTTTTTTTTTCTGATTCGCTGGTCGGGGAACCATGTCCTCCACATCGCGGGAACCACGAACCAAGAATCAGAAAATCCTGGTTCGTAGTTCGCAGACATGATTCGCCGCGGTGCACATGCTCTAAATACCACGGTTATATTTCTCTCTTCAGTTCTTTTTCTCATTTCTTTCTCTTCAACTCACTTCATTTGGACCCATGATGATTTTGCGCCGAATCGATCTTAAGAATCCGACTCCCAGTACAAGACAATCACAAGTCCGCCTCCTATTCGACATGTAGAATCCGACCTTACTCTGGATGTCCTTATATTTTTTAATTAGCAACAGAAAAGGATGATTAATTAATAAATAAAAGATAATTTAATCAGCATGTATTTTTCTGTGAGAATTGCACAACAGAAATCTTCAACACGAAAGAGTCCGACACGTGTAGACACGAGATTGGCTCTGCATGTATTGATGCTTCGACGATTCAATTCAGCACCAGTTCTTTCCCTCTCTCTCAATTTCTGTATCAAAATCTTCCGACACTCATTTTAAATTCAAATCCGCCTCAACCAAAATGCTTCCATTTCTTAAGAAATCGCTCCTGTTTTAGCTTTGACCTCTCCGCATTGAGTCCGGTTGCCGAAGAATTTGCAGGACCGGGAGAGATTTAATGGCGTTTACTCGCGCCAGCGACGGAGGAGCATTCTGCCATCGCCTCTTCTTGCTGGTTTCGATTTTGTCCGCCACCAGGATTTGCGATTCAGTGAGATCTGACCAGGAAACCCGGGAAAGTTTCTATGGCCACATTTACAGCTCAACCGCGCCGCGTACGGCGGATGGAACTATTGCCAATATGTTCGATCAGGTTCTGGAGAAAGAGTTCTCCGAGAATGATCAACTTGACGGTTCGTTTCTTCCTTGATTTTGTTTCCTGTTAATGTCCCCGTTTGGTTTCTGAGAAAAACGCCGAGGTTGAAGGGAGATTGGAAAATATTTTATTTGTATTAATTATTAACCATGCAATTGCTTTTTAATGCATTTTTGCTTAATTAATTAGCCGCAATCTTCTGTAGTTGTAAATTTGAAATCAATAAATTGGTGGTGGTAGGCAGATATAATGCAATGGAGTTGGAGGTGTTAGAATTAGATGTGGTTGTCACTAGTTTAAAGCTGATTGATTCTTCTAGAGAAAGAGAAGGACATGGCATTAGAGATTTCCAGCATTACTCGCTTTTTAGGTTGTGTTTGGATAAGAAATTCTGAGGGAATGAAATCTTTACCATTTCCATTCATTTGTTATATGTTTGGATCAACTTGAGTTTGCCAGGCTTTTGGGTTGAAGTGAGTGTAACATGATATTAGTTTGTGACCCGCTTGTGTTTCTTCCCCATTAGCCAACATGTGGTTCAGTGGTTGTGTTGTCGGATCTGCAAGAGAGGGCCAGTGTGGAAGTTGTCCCGTACTAGAAGAATGTGGATTAAGTGATCTCTTGATGTACTAGTTGAGCCCTCCACTGAATAGTGTTAGCCCTTTGCGTTGGATTAAGTTCTGCACTATTTAACAGCCTTGCAAATCTAGGACAGAATGAATACGTCTGTCATGCCAATGTAGATTTAACACATTACATATCTAAGCTAAAAATTAGAAATAACGTATGTACCCTTTTCTAGTATGTCTACATCTAGAGTTAATATATAGCTTACCATCCTTTATCCACATGGACTGCAAATCTCGTATTTGGACTGAAGGTTTTCTATACCCATTCTTTCCTGTTAAGTGGAAATGTACATAAATTTGTGAATAATTTTTTTATGGTCATCGTTCTTGATGGTTGCTTGATATATGAATGCTTTAATCGTTTATGAATTCTTTCTTTTACTAGGATCTGATCGAAGTAGCTTCAACAACAGTGTAGCTGACCAAGAAGTAGGTCTAATTTTGATTATTTTTTCATCAATCTTTAAAATTTTGCATTCCCTTAACATAATAGGCAATATTTCCCTCCTTGCAGTGTTGATATAGTTTTGAAAATGTTCAACTTTGAGGCAATGGTAACCTTTTATCCTAAAAGTGGTCTAGTTTTGACTTTAGGTTACATTTTGCTCTGATGCAAAAGTTCAGTTTTCTTCCAGTAAAGTCATTAAGGCACTATGTAACTGAATTCGTGAAGTAAGTTAATCAAGACTGATTTCATTATTCATTTGGTTTTATGCACACTTGATCATGCAGTACAGATGTTTAGAGTTTTGAAGGTCTGTGGATCAGAAATATCTATTAGAGGACCAACTCAGCTAAAAGCTTAAGCTGATAGTTGAAGACCCAATTATAGTTATAATCTAACACGTGCCCTCCCGGACAAGCCCGGGTTTGGATGTGAATTATTTAGAAGGAGAAAGAGAGCCCATTGAGAAGAGAAATAAGGGCTGAGACCCATTTGGGGAAAATTAGATAAATAGAGAAATAATCATATATTTTGTAGATAGTGGGGTTTGAACCCGTATCCATGAGCTTAAGCTGATTGTTGAAGACCCAATTATAGTTTAAAAATGGAAGACGCTGGGTTGCACACAATATTTAACTTTTTTTGTTAAAAATTCAATTTACTTCTTCAGTCATTAGTCTAGCAATCAAGTTAATGAGCATTTTACGCTGTATCTTTCTTTTATTTTTGAAAATATTTTATGTTGTATCTTTCAATACCTTATCTATATTGACAATTAATAGTACTAGTGTTTTATAGGCTGTGCTGGAGACTGTTGCAAAAATCACAAATGAGAAGGGCAGGAGAAATGACACAGAAGAGAAGTATGAAATTGCTAAACAAAATACTTCTGTTACATTAATTACCTTGTCATTTTCTTACTATTTTCCTTTCTGCAAATAAGTTTTCCTTCGCATATAACTTTTGTTGTTGGTTAGTGGTACAACATCATTGCTGGAAGATGTCTTTACCCTGGATAACAGTGATGAAAATTCTGATGACACAACAACCTTGATAGACAAAAAGGTATGCCGAGAGTTGCTATTATTTTGTGTGTAAACTTCTCAAACTCTCAAGTATCCATTAACTTGCTTGCACTCTCATTAACTTGCTCTTCATGCTTATTGGCAGGACAATATTTTTGTGATGTCAAACAAGAAATCCAAGTATCCTGCACTTCATGTAGATTTGAGGTTCATATATATTTTGCTTTTCACCCATAATATTGTGCATTAATTATTTATCTGCTTTCAGCTGGCTGGGTGATAGAGTTTAGAAAGTATTTTCAAGTTATCCAGTGTGATGATGTATAGTCATTCATATTTTATTACTTCTACAGATTAATTTCAGACTTGGTGGTTGTCATAGTTTCTGCGGCCTTGGGGGGGATTATCTTTTCTTGTTTGGGGCAGCCGGTTTGTATCTGTAACTATTAGTTGGTTTTATTGTTAACCACTTCATTTGGATGGTTAGTGTGCCTTGACGCTTCTCTGTTGACATGCAATAGTAGAAATCACATCTCTCTTTTTTTGTATACTTTTGGTTAGGTTATTGTAGGCTATCTTCTGGCTGGATCAGTTATAGGGCCCGGTGGTTTGAAGTTTATAAGTGAAGTGGTTCAGGTACATGTTGTGAATATCATGTTATGGTTTTGTTGGAGTGTCCCATTTTGTACGAATATGGGTTTAGTAACTAATAAGCATAAGCTTGAGCTTTTGGGTTGGGTTGGGCTGGGCTTTAACACGGTATGAGAGCTTGGTTTGGGCCTATGATCGGTTGTGTTTCCTCCCATTCATATATCTTAGTCCATGTGTGAGGCCCGTATGTGGAGTGTTGAACTATCTCTCATTGGACGAATGTGGATGTAGTGACCACTTGATAAGCATCTTGAGACCTTTGGGTTGGATCGGGCTCTAAAAGGTTTCTTCTAAAGTTAATATATATGTTATAATATCATCTCTTCCAGGGGCATTGCCGATAAAAGCCAAAACTTCATGGCTAAGTATGCTGAAGCACGCTGAATGTATTATTTTAGAAGGATGGTATAAGACGAGTTATTTGTTAGCATTGCCATCAGTTTACTTTTATTCATATGTTTACTCGTCAATGTAGGGTCTTGGATAAACTTGGTTGAGACCATGAAGTTAGACTGTGATTGTTACAAGTTTACACATGATATTATTATTTGTTATGTACATTAATCATGGTTCCTGAATAGTAGTAGTGCTTTACATGCATATATTACTGACCTATAAATTATCCAAGTTTTCTAAAGGAATTCGACTATCAGGGTACTGTTTTGTTAAAAAATTTACCACTTTCATTTTTTCTTTCCTTGCAGGTTGAAACTTTTGCTCAATTTGGTGTTGTCTTTCTCCTTTTTGCCCTGGGGCTGGAGTTTTCTTTGACAAAGGTGTGTTGCCCTTGGTTGGGAGATACAAACTTACCAAAATGATGTACATTAGGTTATTCATATAGAGTAAGTTCCAATGCTCACATTCTATGCGAAAACTTTTATACTTGGTATTGTGCAGTTAAAAGCTGTGGGGGCAGTTGCTATTCTTGGAGGACTACTTCAAATTATCATACTGATGTCCATGTGTGTTATTATTTCAGTGGTATACACGTATGAGATTGTCTAATCTGCTTTTGTTCCTAGCTGAAGCTGGTAAGAAAATGGACACTAAGCTTGGAGATTTGCGAACTTTTCAGTTATGTGGAGCAAACTTGTCTGAGGGTGTATTTGTTGGTTGCTTCTTGTCAATGTCATCAACAGCAGTGGTACTTTCTTGTTCAAATTTTATTCCTCAGGTTTGCTTTTCTCTAGCTCACCTCTTGCAAAACTAAAGTGTTCACTGCTTCCCATTATCATTTTCAGGTGGTAAAATTTCTTGTAGAACGGAATAGTACTAATGCTCTTCATGGTCAGGTTACTATAGGGACACTTATTTTTCAGGTATCCATCAAATTTGTTTATACCTAGATATTAAATGTATTTATATACTGATCTTGGATTGTGAAACACCAATCTGGACACAGGATATGATTTTAGAACAAAAACCATGCATTTATTATCTCCTTGATAAGCATCTTGAGGCCTTTACCCATCAACTTGAACTTTTGGGTTGGATTGGACTTTGACAATAAGTTCGAATTGAAAAATCAACTGTAGTCCTCACCTATTCTTACTATGACCATAAGCCGTGAGTTTGTGCTTCAAAGATTTCGAAAGCTCGATTCTTCTGTGTTTATATCCATTTCCCCATGGATTATTTCAGGATTGTGCTGTTGGTTTATTATTTGCTCTGCTGCCAGTTTTGGGAGGTAACAGTGGCATTTTCCTTGGAATGATTTCGATGGGGAAGCTGTAAGATTTTAACATCATGTCCCATTTTAGTCATATTGTTTTTTCTCATTGCTGCCCTCTTGCTCTCTCCCTATCAATTGCTTTAGAATCCTCTTTGCTCTGTATAGGTCAATATGTGTATACTTGATCTATGTTATCTTCTGTTCTTTTTAAATTGGCATATTGAACTTAACTTGCATCCACTATTAACTTCAGGTTGGTGCTGCTGTTAATGTATCTCGTTGTTACATCTGTGTTGTCTTGGGCATTTGTTCCTCGCTTTCTGAAGCTGATGATACAGATATCGTCTCAAGTGAGTTAAGATGATAATTCATATATTTGTCATATTTTGCCTCCTCGAACTTCTCTTATATCTACCTTTCTGGTTGACTGCTAACTAGTATATATCTATTTTATTCCTCTTCTTTGTCTGATTCAGACAAATGAACTTTATCAGCTTGCTGCTGTCGCATTTTGCTTATTATCTGCTTGGGTAAGCACAGGTTTTTATATTTGGTATTGTCTTTGAATAAATTTTAATGTTGTTAACTCTAATAAAAGAAAACGGTTCATTGATGATGTTCTCCCTAGTCCTTGCGATTGATAGTACCTCGCAGTAGTTTTAGGTGTTAAGCTCGTGCATCCCAATGGGGAAGGGGGAGGTGATAGAGAGAATGTGATTGGAATATTATGGAATTTGGTGGTGCAAGACAGATGAAGGCATGCAAATGATATATTGTGATCTTTTTCTTCTTTGTTCAATCCTCTCCAACTTAATATGATGGATATTACACATCACAGATTGTGTGCATAAGATCTTGCTATTTATACCTTCTTTATATTGATGCTCATGCAGTAGGTGATAAGTGATAGCATTTAAAAGTTAGTAAAGAGAATTATCTCTGCATTAAGAAAATAATCTTCCACGTACAATAGTCTTCTTTATCAAGTCAACTGAATAGAAATACCTAATGATAAGTTGCCTCACATATTGACTACTTACATGTAATTTACTCATTATCATCTTTTACTATTCATGAATCAGTCTTCTTAAACTTTCAGTGCAGTGATAAGCTGGGCTTGAGTCTTGAGTTGGGTTCATTCGTAGCTGGAGTTATGATATCTACTACTGAGTTTGCTCAACATACACTAGACCAGGTATTTTTCTTCTTCGTGATACTGACAGTGTCCTACACACGCCATTCATGTCAATAAACTGGCCACCTCCTACATTATACTTTGTTATTCAATCTTCCCCTATAGTTCTCTCAGGAGACAAGTTTTGTCTTGTTCAACTAATTCTACTATTAATGTATCCTTATCCTTTGGGTTAAAAAGTACAAGCTTTGTTGAAATCACTTCCTAATTTTATGATATTTGGGAAGTTCTTATTTTCTATTCTTTGCGTCTACCGGCAGCCACGGTAATTACGTGGATGTACAATATGATCAATCATTTATGTTCTTGGGATTTCGGAACCAACCAAGGGAAAGAATAAAAAGAAGAATGACATGAAATCCTAGTTGCCTTTTTAGCAAGTTTCGACAGAGGAAAAATGGTTTGTTGACTTTTTTGTCACTGAACTAATACCCTCTAAATCTTCCACAATCTAGAGTTTTTATCGAAAAGGAAACCAAGCTTGTGCACAAATTGTTGTTGATGTCCGTGACAAAAACTAGAAGAAAACCCAAGCGGTGAAATTACTCATATCATTCAAACTTCATTTGTTTATACTTAAAATCATCCACATGCACAGAGGTTTTTTTGGCATAAATCCTGGTCAACATAAAACGGCTGGCAGCCTTATAGATCCCAACTTGCACCTTGTCAGAGGAAGCATCTGAAGATCTGGTCATTAATCGTGCACACTTCCTTCTGCAAAATGAACATAAGTTTCGAATCTGAGTCTAGCAGTATAGGTTTGTAATGTAATTCTTCTTGTTTCTGTCATATGGGGATTTCGCATCTTGCTTCTTGCTTATGACAGATTCCCACTTTTTTCCAGCAGCACAGTTATGAGGACAACATGCAAGGAAGTGCTACACACATACATTGATAATAACAATTTGAGTGTGCTTCTCAAAACTAAATTAATTATGTGAACATGGTTGCAAATACCGATCCTGTGCAATTGTTTGCTAGTCAACTTATTTTGCTTTAATTGGATTTGTTAATTTCCTTACTTTCAAGCTATCAACCATTATGGTTTCATATGATTTATCTCCCACTTTGTACCATATGGTTCACGATGTTACAGATTTTGTCATTGAATTGATGTGGAGACATTTCAAAAGTGTTTGCGGCTTTCCCTTTTTCATAAAACATCATTTACTACATGTTTACAGATTATCAAATAGAAGTGGCTGATTATGCAAAAGTCCGAATCCCGCTTCACGTTTCAATTTTGTAATAATATCAGGAATGAAACTCACTGAAATTTTCTGTGTTGTAGGTGGAGCCAATTCGTAACCTATTTGCTGCTCTCTTCCTTTCTAGTATTGGAATGCTCATACATGTACACTTCTTGTGGAACCATGTGGATATACTGCTAGCAGCTGTTATTCTGGTTATAGTCACCAAGACAGCAGTTTCTACTATAGTTACAAAGGCCTTTGGATATAGCATTAAAACTTCATTTACTGTGAGTTAACATAAGCTTAATCAGCTTTTTGGTGCCTGCCTCTTCTGTATCTCAAACATCTGAATTCGTAACTCATTTTTTTTTTGTTATTTTAAGTCAAAATTTGATGTGTCTCACAGGTTGGGATACTGCTTGCCCAAGTTGGAGAATTTGCCTTTGTTCTACTAAGCCGTGCCTCAAATCTTCATCTTGTTGAGGTGATCTGTCTCTGCCTGAAAGCATGTGTGTGATAGAGAAGCAAATTCTTTGAGTTATAATGTTGTTCTACATTTAACCCATTTATTTTATTTGGTAAGCGTATCCTCGGTTCAGGTTTTGTCACATGCATTGTATTTGTGTAGGGCTTTCGAGTCATCATCATTAATTTTTATTTTACTGGTAATTAACTATGATTATTATTACTGTAGGGGAAGATGTATCTTCTTCTACTTGGAACAACTGCTCTTAGCCTGGTGAGTCTAATTTGTCATGAAAGGTGTAGAGGCTTCATGGTTACTCACTATTTTGGACGAAAAAACAAAACTAATAAATGGGGATCTTACTCAAAACGGTAACAACTCCTCTGCTATTCAAACTGATACCTGCTGTAATGAGCTTGGGCTTTCTCATGCATTGGTTCCCATCAGATAACAGCACCCCTGAGGTCTCTTTCACCCAATTCAAAACACTTGTTTTTACTTTTCTCTGAATATGCAGTCAATACTGATTTGGGTTTTGGATGGCACACAATGTTTTCGATAAAATATATTCTCAATTGATATGTCTGAGGTTCCGCACCATAACATTTTGATGAACAATATTTGACTCAAACCCAAAGTTTTCTTTTTCTCTGGCCGTCGTTTTTTTTTTTTTATCATTTTCTTTAGTGTAGTACCGCATTTATTTGGAGATTGTATTGGAAGCTCTAATTCCTCTGGGACTATTCCAAGAAGTAGAGTTTTATGTACGATTTACATATTTTGACAGGAAAGAGCTTCCATGATGGAAATCGAAGCACACAACAGAGTATTGTGATTTTGCCACTTCGGTGAGGGAGTTCAATGGCTGAGGTCAGAGTGCTCATTGCTCATAGGCATATATGTTCTCTCATTAATTGGATACTTGTATCGGATATAAGAGTATAGTGATTTTGCCACTTCGGTTAGGGAGTTCAATGGCTGAGGTCAGACTTCAGAGTGCTCATTGCTCATGGGCATATGTGTTCTCGCATTACTTACTTACTTGTAGTTGTATAGGATATCCGTCAATCATTTCTGCTTATTTGGTTGGTGGAGTGTAACGAATTCAAACCAGTTATGCACCTAAATTAGGAAGTTATGAATTTAGTTGTGTACTGAGGAAAAAGTGATCGTTCTGATTTGCAGTTGCTGTTCCTTATTTTTGTTGGGGTGATTCTTTTTTGTGGAAATGTCAGTGCCTCAAAATAAGCTATACAAATGAACGCTACGTAGAGGACAATAAAAGTAGATGTGTCAATGGGGATGACTAGGATATTCCACTATAAGATTGTCGCGTTTGCTCGAATTGAGCCTCGTGAATAGGGAATATAGGCTTGTTTGCCCGCGTTTGAATTAGGTATGAACCCCGATTGGATTATGCATTATCCATAGTATCAATGTCTGGCATCCGACCTTGAGAATGCAGCTTTCTATTGATCCGAATCCTCATATGGAAACCATTGGTATGAAATGCGCTACGAAAATGAGATTCTGGGCAGGAATAAGTCTTATCATGTGGGAGCTTTGTGCATCCGACGTCAAACAACGAATAATAATGTCATTCCTTCTATTTCAAAATAAATGACTAAGAACAAGTGATTTTATTGCTAGTTAGATTGAATATGTATATAAGTGAATTTGAAAAATTGACGGTATGCTATTTGTGAAAATATTCATTTTTAATGCTAGTTGGGTTAGATCCTTATACAATTGCATCAGAGAAAAATGATTGCTACTTGTTTAGTAAGAAAAATTCGGAGGATTCAAATGAACAGGGGAAATCGGAATTTCACTTTCCATTAACTGGCACATGGTTGGTTTTACATGACTAACAAAATGGAATATTTCGCCCGCTTTTTTAACATGTAACGGTGAGCAAAACATAGGGACCATTATTGAACATTTTGAAAATTATGGCAACCAAAGGTGCGTGACCAACACATAATAAGGACAACTAAAGGTAATTTTCCCTATATTTTAAATTTAATTTCAAAATTATATGAGAGACATAAGAAAGGAGAACAACCCTCGAAGATCTTGATGAGATGCAGATGATAAGATGATAGGGAATGTCATATGTGGCGTTGTTGGTGACGTGAGGAAGAAATGGGCGAGCGAGAGAGGAGAAGGAGAGGATTGGTTGAGAAGAAGACACGAAAATAAAGGGGCAATGGTATAAGTTAGGGTTTCTTTCGTCATTGACCTTGCAAAGACGAAGTCAGAAAAAATAAAAAAGACCCATTCGATTAGCCAGATCCATAATCGAGAAAGTGGTCGAAGAAAATGCAGTGGTGGAGATGGTTTCAGAGACAATGACGACGACTTCAGAGATGGATGGTATTTTTATTGAGAAAATAGACTTAAACAACGAAATTATCCCTTTAGGGGAAAATACAAATGACCACCCCAAACTTGTCGCGATTAACGGAATATTACCCCAAACTTTT
>JAYMSV010002776.1:0-10639 GCA_036897745.1 Erodium moschatum
GTTAGGTTTTCAACCAGACATAAAGAGTCCTCTCCATGGGATCAAGCAGCATTTAGCCCACACCTTGAACATTCTTCATCAGTTTCGTCAGTTTAGTAGTTTTATTCCTGTTGACCTTTATGGCTTTTTAAAAACCGTTTTAGACGGTCTCCTGTTTCAGAACCATTGTTCGATTCTTCGGGAACTCCAAACGTATAATACTTCTTTCATGATTTAATGAAACCAGTACCTTCTCACTAAAAAAATCTATATTTTTAAATGTATTTTCTTCCTTGTACAATTATTTTAGTAAGCGACTCAAACATGGGAGATGATAAGTCTTTATTAAAAGAGAGAATAAATTAATAAGAACACAATTAGGTATTATTGAAGTGATAAACTACCATTGACTCAAATAGAAAACAAATAATGAACATTAAAATAATTTAATTTAATTTTGCACCAAAAGTAGAAATTTAATTTGTCCCCTAAAATGAGATATTTGTATAGACGACAGTTGACTTGATCGAGTATATATACTAATAATAGTACAATGTCATAAACTAACACCTTAAATAGAAAGAAATGTGAGCACTCCGATCGTTCTCAGCATCATCGCCTAAACGCCCAAAATAAGATTGAATCATTTTTAGTCTCTCTCTCTCTGCTCGTCTCCTTCCCATTCCCTCTTCTCCTCTCCTCCGTTCATTGACCTGGTATGAGATCCCTTCTCTTCTCTCTTTCTTACATTTTTCAATTTCAGTTTCAATTCGTCTATGCTTCTATGTATGGACCTTTTCTCTTTCAAAAGGTATCTTCTTTTCAGCTTTTGGTGATATGGGTCGTTGCTGGGTCGTCGCGGCTCCGCTTGTTTTGACATAAAAAAGACAACTTTTATTTTCTTGGAGAAAAGATTGATTGTGGGTTGTGATGATATGCCCTATTGCATAAGCTTTCAGTTTCTTTTCAGGAAATGTTGACGTGGGATTCGTTTTTTCCCCTCTGTGGATTAGGTTCTTCAGTTAACAAATTGGATGTTTGTGAATGTTGCTGTGTGTGTGTCTGGTGTTGATTTTATCCTCATTATGTTTACTGTTTTGTTTAGTTTCAGGGTATTTCGATTAGGCTTCATGTGATGACTAATAGGCTCAGAGATTTGTGATTGTTTCATGGGCTTGAAGAGAGCTGTGTTTCTAGGCAAAACCAATCCACTGATCATTCCAACCAACCCGTAGGTGAAGAGTTTGCTAAAGATACATACAAAAAGGATAAAAACCCATCGTTTATCATCCATAACAAGGAGACCACCATGAGAAAGACCACGGAAAACCAGGGTTACTATGTGCTAGGTCATAAGACTGCTAACATCCGCGATCTTTACACTTTGGGGGACAAACTAGGACAAGGTCAATTTGGAACTACTTATCTGTGCACTGAAATTACAACGGGTGTTGAGTATGCTTGCAAGTCCATTTCCAAGAGGAAATTGATTTCCAAGGAGGATGTGGATGATGTTAGGAGGGAGATTCAGATAATGCATCATTTGGCAGGTCACAAGAACATCGTGAACATCAAGGGAGCTTATGAAGATCCTTTGTATGTTCATATTGTGATGGAGCTCTGTAATGGGGGTGAGCTGTTTGACCGGATTATCCGTAAGGGAAATTACAGTGAGAGCAAGGCTGCTGAATTGACTAAGATCATTGTAGGCGTTGTCGAGACATGCCATTCACTTGGGGTTATGCATAGAGATCTTAAGCCTGAAAATTTCTTGTTGGTTAACAAAGATGATGACTTCTCTATTAAAGCCATTGACTTTGGGCTCTCCGTTTTCTTCAAACCAGGTAGATTTCCCTCTATTCCTGTAGACTTCAGATATAACTCATAACAATAACATTAGGAGTAAATGCATTGAGTTCAAGGTTAATTGCATATAGCTATTGCGTATTATACGTATTTTACACATAACTATCCCCAACTTTAAACTTTACATCCCGCTACCTAAACTTTCAAAAAACTACACAGCTTTTTCGTGAAAAATGACGGAATGCCCTTGATCCAAATCTTAAAAAAATACCAATTTTCTCTTTATAGTACTTCTATCTTTTAAGTAGTCTTTTTACGTCTACTCAACCGTTTTCTACGTCTAATCAAAATGTTTTTGGTAGTTATAAAGTCTTTTTTGGATTAGTGTCAATGGCATTTTCGTCAATTTCTGGCGAAAAAGTGCTATGTGTAGTTTTTTTTAAGTTGAGGATAGTTACGTGCAAAAGACACTTAGTACAACAGGGTTCAATAACTATCTGCAGTTAACCCTTGTCTTCATCATTTGTATTGGATGTTGACTCAATCAAGTTTTACATTTGATTTGATCTCGTACCTTTCAGGTCAAACTTTTAGTGATGTGGTTGGAAGCCCATATTATGTTGCCCCTGAGGTTCTCATAAAGCATTACGGGCAAGCAGCTGATGTGTGGACTGCAGGGGTCATACTCTATATATTGCTTAGTGGTGTGCCACCATTTTGGGCAGGTATGGTATGTTACAGCAGTACAACTCATGCTTTATCTGTTTCATTTGCTGAAAAATGTTGTTTGTTTTGGAGTTCAGAAACACAGCAGGGCATATTTGATGCAGTTTTGAAGGGTGCTATTGACTTTGATTCAGAGCCATGGCCCCTCATATCAGACAGTGCCAAAGACCTCATCAGGAAGATGCTATGTTGTCGACCTAGCGGCCGCTTGACTGCTCATCAAGTATTATGTATGTTTATGTTATCATATTTATTTATACTTCTATACAGTTTACTATGTATGGAATTTCAGACTATAGCTTGCAAACTGAGATATGTGCTTCATCATTTGCATAGGTCATCCTTGGATATGTGAAAATGGAGTTGCTCCTGACAGGGCAATAGATCCAGCTGTGCTTTCTCGTCTCAAAACATTTTCTGCTATGAATAGATTAAAGAAGATGGCTTTAAGGGTAAGTCCATGGTTAATATATATATATACCTGTACACATCTGATGTAAAATGTGTGCTTCTTGATTATGGATGACTGTAATCGAGAATGATCAACTAATCATGAACAAATATTGCATCTTCCATATCTTGTGCTGTATCAGGTGATAGCTGAAAGCCTTTCAGAGGAGGAGATTGCGGGCTTGAGAGAAATGTTCAAAACTATGGATACTGATAGCAGTGGAGCAATCACTTTTGATGAGCTAAAGGCTGGCTTAAGGAGATATGGCTCTACCTTGAAAGATACAGAGATTCGTGATCTCATGGATGCCGTAAGATGTTTTATTTATTTTATTATGGGATGACAAAAACGTATCATGTACTATCGACTTTTTGTAGGTTGTTACCCTTATCTTCAAATTGTTACGGGTTGTGGCCAGGAACTTATATTTTGTTGCACTATGTGTCATTTTGTTCTAAGATGACAGTTTTGCACTTGAAATTTTAAATTAAAAAAATCAAGACTTTGACTAATTCAATTAGGCTAGTAGAATGGAGTTTTTTTATTAATGATAGTAAAATTTGAAAATTGGAAAAAAAAACTATTCTTGTGTATTTTATTTTTAATTCAAAATTCCAAGGGTAAAATCATCATTTTGGATAAACAGACACAAAATGCAACAAAATATTTCAAGGCCACAACTTGTAACGATACAAAAAATTAATAGTACAGGGTACTTTTTTGGCATTATCCCATTTGATTCGTGTATTTGAATTGGATTAGCTGATGTATTTTATTGTTATTCAGGCTGATGTGGACAATAGTGGAACCATAGACTATGGTGAATTTATTGCTGCAACAGTTCATCTGAACAAACTAGACCGTGAAGAACATCTTGTTGCTGCATTTAAGTACTTTGACAAGGATGAAAGTGGTTACATTACATTTGACGAGCTTCAACAAGCTTGTGCAGAACATAACATGACTGATGCTTTTCTTGAAGATATTATCAGAGAAGTTGATCAAGATAATGTAAGTTTAACTCTATAATACATTTTAGTTAATTGTGTGTAAATCGTGTATTAATGCATACTCTGTGTTGTTGCAGGATGGGAGGATTGATTACGGGGAGTTTGTTGCCATGATGCTAAAAGGCAATGCAGGAGTTGGAAGAAGAACTATGAGGAACAGTGTGAATAGGAGCATGAGAGAATCTTCCAGTGCAGCTTAGTGCTGTATCATACATTCATGTACAGGTAATTTTGATAACTATTTATAAACTTCAACATTTTAAAATTTGGATTATATATATATACACGCACATACATATATTAATATTGTTGGACTTTGGCAGGTTGTACAGCAAAACTGTAAGAGAATAATAATAATTTTATATGAAATTCTGAGATACAATTTTGGTTCTTCTCGTTGTGAAGATTTGACTTGTTTGTAAACTTAAAGAGTCTCAATTGTTAGCTGCAATTCATGTTTTCAAGTTTATTAACATTTTGTGGACATGTGTTTATTATATAGAAGAATTTGATCTGGACATTTTTGGTTTTTCTTTTGTTTTGTGATGAACATTTGCTTAATATGTTGTGCTTACAGAAATACATCATAATTATTGTATACTCATGCGCTTTGCTTCAAGCATATCTAGGCGCTACGTCGTCCTGTTCGAGAGATATTCATCTCGTCAGTCGTTTGTCGGGTTCCCGAGAATCACTGGTGGATGCAACGCTTATGTATTTCAGTTTGTGTTGTATGGTCTGTAAGGTTTATTAGTTATTGATGAATCTTTCCGTTCAAAAAACAAACAAACAAAGGCATCCACATTGCCTAACATCACCCCTTTGATGCCCAACAATGGTATGATATCAAAGAAAAAAATTACAAGATGGAGGGTGTGACAAACATTGCCATAAATCCTCATCACTCTGATATAATTTGGCGCCCACATCGATGTGGGCGTTAATATTTGAACTCTAACGCATCATCTGCTTGACGACAGATGTGGGTAGGAGTTAGGGTTAAGAATTACCTATCCATATATAATATAAAAGACAAGGTGCTTCACCAAAACAGAGGGCAACATTTTGGAACAAATGGAGATGGAAATGTTAAAAATCAGTTCCTCTTCTGATCTTTCATTGATAAGTGATAACTAATAAGAAACACATCTGAAGAAAGAAGCTACCTACTAATTGTCATGCTTGATGCATACATATACTTATACCAAGTAAAGTGAAGAGTAAAGACCAACTTAAATACTCATCTGCAGAAAAGCAAAAAGCTTCAATACCCGTATGAGAATGGAGTTGAACGAGGATAGGAAGTTCATCTCAGCGCAAATTTGGGATTACAACCTTGGTAAATAAAAGAAACAGGCTGAGCTTTGTGCTGCTGACATGATCTCTCCTATCCAAATTGCTTCACATTTATAGCCTTATTGTGGTAAATCAACAGAAGACCTTGCTGGAAAAAGAAACTGAAAACAATGCCGGTTATTGCTAGATCAGAGAAGAATCGGAAAACCCAAAATCTGCTGGGTCATGCCAAACACTAGTGACAGTGGTTGAATTCCAACACAGTGAAGGATCTGACAAGCTGATTTGATCATTTTCATTACTTGTCTGGTGTGGAACATTACCCTGTTGATGTGTCTGCAACTGGTTTCCAAAGGGTGATAGAGAGTGAAAATGGTTAGGTACTTGTTGCAGAGAATAGCCATCATTGATGAGC
Organism: Erodium moschatum; assembly: GCA_036897745.1. NCBI lineage: Eukaryota > Viridiplantae > Streptophyta > Magnoliopsida > Geraniales > Geraniaceae > Erodium > Erodium moschatum. The sequence continues at coordinate 5,684 of JAYMSV010002776.1, forward strand.
TTTTGTGGGTGGAGGAGCAAAGGAGTTAAAGTGGAACTAAAAAGAAGTGGATTTGAATTACTGACCACATCTGGGAGTGTAGAATCGAAACCTGGAGGGTAAGGCAGTCCTCCGAGGTCATTCAAATGATTAAACCTCAAATGGGTGTCAATGTTTGAATCTGATCTTGAACTTAAAGCATGAGGAAGTTCAATATTATAAGGGTTACTGGGTAAGCCGTAAAAGGAAGGAATGTTCATATGGTTTAAGGTTGAGGAGGAGGGTGTATCGATGATCCGATCAGGTTGAGGATTTATGGCAAAACTAACACTGGTAGGAACTGAAGAAGAAGGAGCTCCAGCAAGACCTGACCTCGCAGAGCAAGGCTTCCTGGAAAGCTTGTTCTTCCTCCGGCAGCTACCACCCACAGGGACGTTCCTCAGGGTTCCTCCTCTAGTCCAGTACCGCTTACAGGCCTTGCAGAAGTGCCTAGGCTGAGACAAGCTATAATTGTTGTAGTAACAGAACTTGGTGTTCGATGATTCACAGCGTGGGCACTTGAGTACAGACCATTGCTGCTGCTGCTGCTGCTGATAACCACTTCTTGAAGCCATCTATCTGCTACTTCTGCATCAAAGGAAAGTAAATAAAAATCTAAAGCTGACATTGTAGCACAAAATAACTACACATGACAGTGATTCTCTTCCAAAAGCAAAGCAACAAAAAATGGGGTCATGTTTTGTCTAATAATGGGGACTTGACAGAAGAGGAAGGAGGACCTGTACTAGCCAATTTGTTAGTGTAGAAGAAGTGGTGATGATGACAACCATTTTTCTCTGGTTACACAAACATTCCCTCTTGCAACGGATTCGTGGAAACAAGGAATAAACAGACAAACTGCATGGGTGGAAGTCTGTATACTGACAGATTTGGAGATGGTATGATCTTGAGAGATCTACAAATTAGCATAACAAAGGGAAGAAAGATAACTTGTGTGAATTCTTTATGCAACTTCACGTGATTTGTCTGATCGGATTCAATTAGATTATTATTAATTGAGATTAAAAAAAAAACTAAATAAGAATGTAATGAATATGACCCTCCACAGACTTTCAGAATCCAAGAAGAAGAGGACAAAGGAAGTGAGAGAAGTAAGATCAAATAGGATTATAGCATACGATTTGTACTGTTCTAAGCCTATAATACTGAGCTGATTGTTTTTAGTAAAAACAATTATTGAATGTTTTGCTATAGGAAATTTAGAAACTATATCAGTAGGTAGTAAGTAAAAAAAAATCTTCTCCCAAATAATCTTCTTCAACTTTTGCACATCGAAATAGATTTATTGGGGAATTACTAAAATCTGTTCAAATGAATTTAACACGAACGAAAAACTGCCCAATGCTTAAAAACATCTCACGAGCTGCCTTACGAAATGGGTACGGTCAAAAAAATTTCATTTTGTCAAAATGGATGGAATATTCCACTAAAATAGACGGAATATTCTCTTTTTTATCATGTACCGGACTGAACTGCCCTTTTCATTCCCCAACTTTAAACTAAAACCTAAACACCCTTTTGTTTTATTTTTGTTTTGTAAATAAATATGTATAAATAATAATTCAAAATTTATAATTTTAATAATACAAAATTAATATTCAGATTTTCTTCAGTTCTTTTATTTTTATTAAATATTATTTAAAAAATCAATTCAGTTTTTAATCTATATAAATAATTATTTTTGTTCAGATTATATATATAAATATATAATATTTTGTTTATTCAGATTTTATGGTCTTTTTAAACTGCAAGGGCAAACATTTTGCCTACAAATAATTAACAGAGTTTAACATACGACCGTCCACCATTCAATGTGCATCTCATAACACGTTTTTAAACATTAGGCAGCTTACCGTCCGTCCCCAGTTCATTTGGGTAGTTTTTAGTAGTTCCCCTTGCATTTATTACCATAACTAGTTTAAACCAAACCTGATAGCGGTGAAGCAGCAATGTCGCCTCCTATGTAATTCGCTGCCTTAGATCTGTCCTTTCCTTTTCCAGTAAGGCATTGGTTTCCATTTAGTACCATGCATTTCAGAAACCTGGAAAAAACAGCTAAACAAAACATGTGATATTGATTCAGTTTATTTTCATCATCTGTGAGTCCAAAAATAACACAAACATATCATTTAATATATTCTCTGTCCTAAAGTACACTAAACATTTCATTCTAGTAAGAAACAAGCCATGGAGGTAAGCAGAAGTATGTCACAATATTTTTGGCTTTAAATGATTAAACAGGATTTTCAGTTTCAACATGTTGGAAGTGAGATTAACTGATATCCTCTACTCCTCTAAGCTGAGGATAAATATAGTAATGCATTTCAAAACATTCTCCTATTGACTTGAACTTGAACTAAACTTGAATTACAAGTATAATCTGTACTAATTGTGTAATAGCTTTATTTTCTAGGATCTTAAGAAAATATGTTGAGGTCGATTCGTGCTTCATTGCTATACACCACCCTCCATGGCGGCATTTTCACTTGAGATTGAGACTTCCTGATAAGGAGCAAACACAAAATGTCAAAAGCAGCTAAAACTGATAGATAGATCCTTCACCCAAGAGGGCTATTTGAAACCAGATAGTTAGATGGAATGAAAACATTTTCACCATAATAGCTTTTAAGTATGTATATAAACCTCACTATAACTATATATCAGAATGCTGCCACAAGCTATCAGACATAATCAACCAAAATATAATATCAATTCATGATAACTCGTCATACATGTATTGCCTAAATCTCATTGTTTTAACCACATCTCTTGTAAACCTTTGAGGGATAATTTATTCCAGCATAACAATAACTCGAGTAGAAACGTATGAACTAGAATGAGCTAATAAGAAACATGTATAAACTTACCTTCAAAATTGCAGTGTCTGAGAAGATGCATCTTGATGTCATGGCTTGCCCGTGTTCTAGCAACCATCCCACCTCACTACAAGTTTCTCCATTTTCTCTTTTCTTTAGTGAGCACCATAGTTGCTTTGGGAGAGATATAAGATCATTTTCACCTCTTACCAACTTACGTGTGCTACCACCTTTTACTTCTTTGAAGTTCTGTACATCATTAATACGGGTACATCATCCACAGTAGTAATTGTTGAATCAGATTTGTATTTAACAACGGTCTGAATAATGTAATAGTTTCTTTACGGCATAAAAAGCATGATTTGTAAAAACAGCACACATGAAGAACAATGTGGGAAATGAAAAGCCAAGAGAAAACAGGGCACACTGTGTAGACTCTTCCAGATGGATGATACATGGATTCATGCATGGACTCCTTTATAACTCTAGAGTAGGGCATGCAGAATGTCACTGGTCATGCATAATGCTTCTTCAAGATGGTAATACAATGACATGCTTAAGCAGCAAGGCACTATAAGCTTTGTACATGAGAGAAGGGTTGTCTGGGTATCATCCATCTAGAAGAATGATATATATTAGATCAATCACGAACTACACACAGACACAAGAACAACTCCTCTTAAGTTAGATAGGGTTATTGATGCACACAATATGAAAGAACGAAATACAGACATATGCCTTCCTAGTTCTATGGTTTAACCAGTCACGAAGCAAATTGAACTAAGCCACGTATCTTCGTTAGGTTGTCAACCAGTTATAGTTTTCAATATTGAGGTACATTTTTTATTTCAACATTATTCACATTCCCGTCGACTTATCGGCCACCATACCTAAACATTTAAAGAGAACATCTCAATCATGATTAATACAATCACTTCAGTGCATAATAGATCACAACCAAAGACCAAATATGTCCAGAAACGTTCTTATAACATACTACCATCCCACATTATTTTCAAGGGATTAATATTCATGTGAAAACTCAAGAAATCAAGAGCTAGAAATTAAAACTCACAGTGAGTCCGTCAAAGCTGGCAACAGTAGCAATGCCATGCCAGCTTCCAACAATCTCAGAAGCCGCCATGGCACCTGTAGAAGCAAAAGCAGCATCCTTTATAGCATGACCACCCAGATGATCCCCATTTCTGAAAGGTCCATACCTATGCTCCCTAAATACTCTTACACCCTCCAGCACCATCTTTCCACCATCTAAACTTACCACCTGAACAACCCTAACCCTCGACTCTCTATCCCCAGGATTGGTCAAGCAATGCTCTAGCTCCAATTTGTCCATACCCAGATGCGCAATCTTCCAAACGGCTACATAGCTACCACTGGGCTGATAACCAAAACCCAAAACCCCATTGCTATTGACTCCCCCGGCGCGCCTCTCATCGATCGTGTAGCGAGTTGGGGAATCGGCTTCACACGCGACGGTGGGAAGCAATTTGATGGATTTGTACATGAGAGAAGGCTCGTCAGGGTCGGCGAGAGTCGGGCACTGGGTCTGCCAATCGAAAACCTTCACCTCCCATTCCTTGTAAGCGTCGGGCACGACATTCTCGGGAAGCTCGATTGGGTTTCCTCCGATGGTGAATTCTGCTCCGTGACCGTCCCATTCGCCGGACACGTTCCCCGCGAACTCGGACCATGCTGGATTTGAAGATCGCGAGAACCGAGAATCGGATCAGACAATGAATTGGGTCTGCGAATTTCGACGGTAATCGAAGTGGGTTTTCGACTTATTGAGAATAAGATACTTACCGGAAGATACGGCGGAGGAAGGGTCGGAACTCTGGTTGTCGACGCCGGAGATGCGGGTTCTGGGCGCTGCTGAAGAGGAGGAGATCGACATTCTAGGGGTGGAGCGAAGTTCGGTGAATCTGGAGGACTGAGGGTGGTTTTGGGAATTTGGGAGGGAGAAGAATGATCTGATTTGGTATATTGTTATGCTGTTTCCTGCTAATGCTGCCATTGATGCTCTCTCTTATGCTCGACAGTTCAGAGAGAGAGAGAGAGCGCGCGCACGCGTCAACGGTTT
>JAYMSV010002777.1:0-10638 GCA_036897745.1 Erodium moschatum
AGCCAATTTAGCCACGGATATGCATCCGTCACCCAAGTCTTATACATCCGTTGCCCAAGAGTGTTGACCATTTTTTCTCCAACCAGTTGACCACCTCGATCGAGCACCTACTCAGGAGAACAAAGGTTTAATAAACTTTCGCTTATCAAAAAAAAAGTTGTGGCGTCAAGTCCGAACAATTAAAACATCTATGTTGGTAACTATTGATGCAAAACGCCCATACCCCAAATCCGAGTAGCATAGAATAGAAATGTATCAAGTTGTGGCGTCAAAGAAATAAAAAGAGTTTGTTTCTTATTGTCTTGTCTTGTGTACATTTTTCTCCATTTTATTTCCAACACTCTCCTCGTTCCCACAACGCCGTGGAAGCACATTTTAATGGATTTTATTAAAAGGTTGCCAGCTGCTGAGTGTACATACAATGTTAAGGTCAATGTGGACAAGTATTCCAAAAATGTACACTACATTTCCTTACAACATCCTTACATTGCAGTCTGCATTGCTCAGATCTTCTGAAACACAGTTTTCCAACTTCATGGACTGCCTAATACTATTATTTCTGATCGGGATAAGCTTTTCTTTAAAAAAATCGGGTTGAAAATTTTGGTCCAAGTCCAACTTATGTTCTTTATTTCTTTCCATCCCCAAACGGATGGTCAAGCAGAGAGGGTCAACCAATGTCTTGAAAACTCTTAGAGAACCATGACTCACTGAGCTTTAAAAAAAATGGACAAGCTAGCTCATTTTGGTTGAATAGTGATAAAAGGGCAGTGGTAGGAAAGCCAGGCCATGTCTTGATTATTAGTAATTATTTCAATTTTGTTGGACAGAAATTAATTTTAGCAAAAGATGAGTACATACTCCATTCACCTTAAAAAGTAACCTATTTTATTAGAATGTAGCATTTTAGCATAATATAATAGTGTAATAAGAATACATGAACAACAAATTAGATTGAAAACTGTAACTTATGCTCTTTGTCACATTTCAGCACATCCATAGAATACAACAAACTCCTAATTCCAATTCCAGCCCAAAATTTGTTTAAAGTCTCATTGCTCCCTACCAAGAACTGCTCAATCATATCCATCCTAACTGTAAGTGGTGGAACATATTTATATTTAGAGTTCTAGTTGCGACCTTCCTTCCTCCCGCGCAACCTGATCATTGGATCGGATCTTCCACCGTCGTGCCTGCTCACGATCCTCAGAGGATGGGCTTCTGTGTTGAAAACCCATTCATCCAACGGGATCACTGAGGGTGGTGAAAACAGAAGATAAAGATACTTGAATGTCTCCGCCAAAAAGAAGCTTTGCATCATATTGTCTTTCACTCCAGTGTTTACCTGACAACAACACCGTTGAGTATAGAATCAAATGTGTAGTATGTATGCTTAGAGATCATCTCCAACGCACCGAGCGATTCGATGAGGGAGCTCATTTCTTACTTGATACATCAATCTTAACATATCCTTTAAGAATAAAAAATTGTTTGGTGCTCCTTTACTTCTAAATAAGCAAGGTCTTGAGCCCAAAAAACTTCGATACACCTGAATTAGTCGATCAAAACAAATAATGCAAACAAGAAGGCAAGTTGCGGGTTTAGGGGAATGCTTACATCCTTCAGTCCAACATATCCAGAGTCTATACGAGAGTTCTTTTCAAATGCTTGAAATATGTTCCAACCCCACTCTTGGTATGTCTTGTTACCAGTGATACGCCAGAGGTAAAACAGCGATTCAACTGTCTCTGGTCTCAGTATATTCCATGATGTACCGACGCTCATGTCCTGATATAGGGGAACACACAGTATTCACTTTTTGAGAATATCCCTACTCATAAATAAGAGGGATAATTGCAAAAAAGTACCCTGAGTATTCACTTTTTTGCAACTTGTGCCCTCTTCTCTGATAATTGTAAGAATGTGCTATGAACTTGTCTTTTTGTTTCACTTTGTATAAATTTGTTTCTAAATGATTATTTCTCTTAGAAATTTAGACTTTAGAAATAATAATAATAATAAAGAGCAAAAAATCCAAATTTTCACATCCCTTCTTACTCTTTGTATGGTACAAAGAGGAAAAAAATTGAGGGATATGAAAATTTGGAATTTTGTTTTATAAATTGTAAGGGTAAAATCATCATTATTGTACAAATTGCAACAAATAGACAAGTTCCTGACACTTTTTTGCAATTAGCAAAGAAGAGGGCCACAAGTTACGGGGTATTTTTTTGTAATTATCCCTAAATACAAATATCTACCCTACCTGTCCAGAATGAAAGAAATAATTCTCTCCTGCCAACTTAGTTGGCGTCGACTGGTAGAAGTTATAGCATGTCCAAGCAAGCTGTAAAAACAAGATTAAGGTTATCACTCCCTCTCATTGATTAGAAGAAATGAACTCGCTTTGAAACTTATGACTATTATTTGACAATCAACTCATCAATCAAAGAAACACAGATATATTGCACAGTAAAATACACCTCAAGATTACTCATTTAGCTTTCTTCCCTCAAACTAAACTCCTAAGAAAAGTATATAGCCGTTCTTTATCAAAAACTACAGATAAAAAATAGGAATAATTGCAAAAAAAAAAAAAGTACCTGAGATATTCACTTTTAGCAACTTGTAACCCTCTACTTTGATAATGTCAAAAAGTGCCCTGACTTGTCTTTTTGTTGCACTTTGTGTAGATTTGATAAAGATGACGATTTTACCCTTGGAAATTAAAATTTTTAAATAATAATTAAAGATTAAAAAACAAAATTTTCATATCCCTTAAATTTCTTACTCTTTATACGGTGCAAAGAGGAAAATTTAAGAGATACACATATTTGTATTTTTTTGTGTTTTTTACTCATAATGTTTTAAATCTAATTTGTAAGGGTAAAATCGACATTTTTATACAAATTGTAACAAAAAGACAAGTTCAGGGTACTTTTTTCCAACTATCAAACAGGAGGGCTACAAGTTGAAAAAATTTAATACCCTCGGGTACGTTTTTGCAATTCTTTCCAAAAAATATGTGGTGGTAAAAAATGACATGCAAAAAAGTCATCATCAAACAGAATTGGTGAAAGTTTGGCCTTCATTTTTTTAAATACCTCTTCGGCAAGTGTGAGAAATTTCTGAGCATCTTCAGGACCATAGCCTGATGATCCTAATGCCAGCATTCCTGGAACAAAACAAGCTAGCTCATCCATCTGCATCATTTTCCAAAAGAAGCAACCACTTGGAACATCAAACTTGACTATTGAGCACTTGAGGCACATAAATAAAAATAAAATAAAACAAAGAGATAATTGCAAAAAGGTACCCTGAGTATTCCTTTTTAGCAACTTGTAGCCCTCTTCTTTAATAATTGCAAAAAAGTACCATAAACTTGTCTTTGTATTGCTATTTGCATAAAAATGATTATTTTACCCTTACAATTTAGATTTTAAAAATAATAAGTAAAAATCCAAATTTGCATATCGCTTAATTTTCTTTCTCTTTATGCCATACAAAGAGTAAAAAAATTTAAAGGATATGGAATTTTGGATTTTGTTTTCAATTATTATTTTTTATATTTAAATTTCCAAGGGTAAAATCATTATTTTGAAACAAAATAACAAAAAGGCAAGTCCATGGAACTTTTTTGCAATCATCAAAGAAGAGGGCTACAGGTTGCTAAAAGAGAACACCTCAGGGAGCTTTTTTGCAATCATCCCTAAAACAAATACTACCTTGTCCATTAAAGACTCCCCATTCTTCTCACAAATATATGTAAAAGAGGATGGTGTGGTTTTTCTGATCAATGTTGACAGACCCTTCATTGATTTTTCCCACATGTCTCTGTTTTCAAGATTCCACAAGTAGATTTTAACAGCAAAAAGAATTCAATGAAAATCAACTAATTTTAAACTTGGACAGAAATTAAACATTTCCAGCCATCAAAATGTCACTTCTCTTCAGTATTGATCAGATTCAGCTCCACCAAAATTAAGTTTTCAAGTGGGTAAGGTATTGAAACTAACGAACTATAAACAGTAAGAAGATATGAGAGAGTTACTATAGAGTGGATATGTAAAATTGATAATTCAGCTACTCACCTGTAAGGTTTGACAGCTGGTGTCTTATTCCCTTGTACCCAAACTTTAAGTAAATATTCGTAAAAGCTGCAATTGAAGTTCAATAACAAAAAACTCAACTTAGTGACCAAAAAGGCAAGAAAACGCATTATTATATAGGAATACAATCCATTGTAAACCCAGCCTTATATTCTTAACTGTAGACCAATCTGGGCCATTAGATCAAGTATAATAGATGGTCCAGATTTAAAAAAATAAAATCATTAATGGCATGAATTGTAAATATGCAGGACTTTAAATTTATTTTTATGGTTAAAAACCCTAAAAAAACATGGACTGTTGGATCAGCTTGATCTAATGGTCCAGATTGGTTTACATTTAACAATATAAGGTTGGTTTACAACGGATGGTGGCCCTTATCATATGTAACATAAGTTCACGTCATGACAATAAATGGTCAACCTATCACCCATGGCTCCAAAAGTTACTGTTGCATATGATGTTGTCCCTCTTTCAGGATTAATGTAAATAGGAAGCAGACCATCATCAGGAAATGTTTTATTAAGTTGCACTATAACATTTTCCACCTGAAAATACCAATGTGAGCACCATAAAAGCCAAACTTTAGATCATATTGTGCATTTATCACGTGGAACTGGCTAGAAATTTGAATAGCACAAACTTTAAATCATATTGTGCATTTATGCATAGCACAAATTATACCTTCTTCTGATATTTTGGGTCACCTGTTCGTTGAGATAGAGCAATAAATTCTAGCTGCTCAGTGCCTGAATCTGCCAGGATACTATTACCCTGTGAATAAGAAAAGTTGCAACATCTGTTACAAACAATCACAATCGAAGACCGAACAAAGTGTTAGGGTAAACTATCTTCCTGGGTTTTCTCTCACAATACTAATTAACGGGTGTAATTGATGTTGTCTTCTAGGACAACACTCAGCCATTGACCTCTGCATTTGGTATGAGGTCATATTTCAATGGACAATTGAGATGTTGCCATCTAAGCAAAAGAATAAGAGGATGGAGGACGGCACATGGTTAAGAATCAATTCATATTATGAATATTTGTGAACTATTCACGATTTGCAAATACTATCGGTGAACTTTTTTTTTGCAAATGGCATCCCCCAAATATTTTTCATCCGCAAATCCACTAACATGTTTTTTTGCTGCAAAAAGTCGAAAGTAACCATGCAAAAGTGTATACATAAGGGTTTTAAATGGAAAAACACATACACATGAGGGTCACAAGATACGTATAATGTAAAGGGCAAAACTGTCATTTCCCAATTTTTTTGAAGTCATTGGACTGTCACATGACTAATTTCCGTTAAAGAAAACGGATTTGCAGACGGAAAGTAGTTGGGGATGTCATTAGCAAAAACAAAATAGTTCACCTATGATATTTGCAAAACGCGCATAGTTCACCACAAGTATATGCAATTATCCCTATTTAGAATGCATTCACTCTATGTACATAAAATTGACTTCTTACTCCAGTCCATCCGGGATTATGTGCATTCCCATGTTGCAAGTTAATAATGTTATAAGGGATCCCAGAAGGTGTATTCCATGCAGGTAGCAACCTATCTGCAATGTCTTTAGCTTTTTCAAGGAAAACTTTATCTCCCGAGAGATCATAAGAACTGAGAAGTCCACCTACAACTCTGAATTTCAACATAAAGCAATACGACAAGTCAATGAATCAATAAAAACACTGCTCACTCGATATTGCGTCAAATATCAGAAAAGACATCATACACATCCAGTTTTTTTTAACATAAGAAATCAAATAAACTACATATTAAACCTTAGAATGCCACCTTATGGTTGTCTCGAAAACGCTAGCATCATAATTCTTGTTAAAATCCAATGAATTTGCAACCCACCTGTCAAGAGTGGAAAATTAGCATCCAAATCTAGTCAGAGATCTATAACCAATCAAAGTATTCAGAAATAAGACTACCAATAATTCATCATAAATGCTATAGAATGATAGCTAATCAACATATGAGACACCCTTTCCCATACTGGAGATTTTCTCATGTACTAAATTTCACAAAGGATTACTTTGCAACAATCATTGAAGCTCCTGGAAAGAAAAAAAACAAAAAAGATAAGCAATCCTAATCATAGCATGAATATTTCTACTTCAGTAACTCCCATAAGGCTTATCTCATGATCTGCTTATATATGTTGTTGGACTCATACAAATCACCAACTCCCATAAAAATACTACAAAACATATCTACCGACAATTATACCGAAGTATTAGATCATCCAAATAAGGATCAATAGGAAATATCTACTTTAAGCTCATACACCAACGAAAATTCAACTGGTAAACTTGAGTTAAGGCTGGCCTTAGGAGAAAAAAAACAGGGAATGGATAATAGAACCATACAAGGAAAAAGAGTCCACATAGGAGGAATGACAAACAAATAAACACAAAGTAAGACTCACTCTTTAGCCTTTTGGAACTGCTCATCAAGACCCATAATGTATAGTGTATCGAGGGCATCTATAAGAGTTGCTCCAAGACCACCAAAGCTGTTGATACCATTCTTTGTCTGAGGCTGATCATGGAAGAAAATATGTTAGTTCTAAGATTTGTGTGCATTTAAGGAATAAAGCATCATAAATAATGAATCAAGCTAAAGAGCACCAGCCAAAAACTGTTGGGCAGTAAACCTAATGCTCTGTTAGGTTGTTTCACAAGACTAGGTAAAGCATTGAAAAGTCTAAATCTCAAAATAAGCTTGACTTATAGTCTTATAGAAGTTGCAGTAACTCTTTAGGTGTTGTTTTTTTCATTCGCATGTGCACTTTGCACAGATAGCTTTGAAGACATTTGTTCTAAAGAAAAAAAATCTATACAGGGAGTAATAATTGGCAACTGATATGAGTTCCAATAGCTACAACTCAAATTTCAGTGAGCCAATATCTGATAACTCTTTATCACAGTCATAGAATAGCTATCTCTTATCTTACATTTGAGTTTGAGAACTTAGGGGGAATTGATTTGGTTTATGACAAACTTGTAGACCAAGATCATAACTTAATGTTTTTATAAAAACACCAAACCCCCTAAAAAAACAAAGAGTAGGAGGTATTGCGATTCTAATACACTCTGTCTCTACACTAGTTATCTAAAAACAAAACAAAACAAAAAAACTAAGCATCGATAAGTGGGCTCATGGGTTCATCATACCTGTAGTTCATCCAGGCCCCATGCATATTTCTCATATGAATTCCAAGCATGAAGCATAGCTTCTTTTACTTTTTCTCTTCGCTGGACATCAATGGGATCATCTGGAACACTCGATTTCCTAAAAGCCTCATTACTTTTACCACCAAAACCAATCTTTCCAACTACATCTCCATGAGTGTTTCTTATTCCTTCTACCTGAAAGTTCAAAATCAACACTCAGTGCAAAGATAGCGTGTCATAAGCTGGTCACTATACCATGGCAATTTCAGCCAGATAGCACAACTAGCAGTTCAACATATACAATAAGATCGAGTAGATAATAGCACGAATTATCTGCAATTTAAATGATCTGTTACCAGATCTCGCAAATTGGTCACTTCTTCATTCAACTTGGCAACTTCGTCCTGCAAGTGAGAATTCCATCAGATGTCAAGAAACAACTTCCGTTGGAACTAAGATACATAACTCAATTCAAATGAAGGTGCTTGAAAGAAAATAGTTACCACACAGCCATTAGGCATAGGAAAGCAAATACAAATCATATTGTTGTGCAGATGGAAAATGTCTTAAAGATATCACTCTGCAACCTACCCTTCAATTATAGGCTTTACCCTTAACTAGTTCTTCCTCAAAAAGGACATGAACAAAAAAGCAAGATGGAAAATGGTAAGTGATCCCAAGCAGAAAAAGGACCAATCATGTATCAAAACTAACGAGCACAGCACCAAATCACATACACTAGGGTGGTGGTGTGAGTATAGCTACCAATTTGGAACATGAATCAACAGTACCCAGATCCAATCACATGGAATCAACAACAATCTAGATGAATAAAACCACCCATTTGGCTATAGATGGATTAGAAGGCAACCCAACAAATTCCCATTTCCAACACACACAATTCGTTCAAACAATGTGAAACCCAGATGGTCTTAGGTGCAAACAAGCTCAAAAGTACAAATAAAAACATCAAATTCATAGCAATTTACATGAATTGAGACGAGAAAAGAGAGTACCATGTGTTCTCTGACGAGAGTCTGACGATCCCAGACAAGCAAAGTAGCAGAAACAAAGGCAATAAAAAGGAGAGCCAATCGTTTCGGCCTCTTCAGGTAATAGGAAGGGTGGCAATGGCGCCATTTGGTCGATGAAGATCTGCTCCTCGCCATTTTCTTCCCAGATCTCTCTCTCTCAGAGCCTAATTTCCAGATTCAGGACCAAAAACATGAAGAACGAAAGCGGAGAAAACAGTGCCTTTTCGTTCAGCAGATGGGATCGAGAAAATTGGGAACGAAAACAGCTGCAAAAGGTAATGAATGATTCAGAACAATTTTGAAACGCGGCGTGGGATGGAGAAGAAGAGGGTTATGGAGCGAGTGTCGTGTTGGCAATGGCGACGGAGAAGACGGAGCGAAGGAAGCAAGCTACAGGTCGTCCGTCTCGTGTCCCAAATAAACAGAGATTAGGAAATCAGAATTGGGAGGAGCAAAGAAGAGAAGACGATTGACTTGGATAATTTTGACTTTCACCTTTCTCGTCTCGACAAAAATTTAAGTCACTTCCTATAATGGTAGTTATTTATGGTTAATCAATAATTTTTCGGATGAAAGAAGAAATTGTGAATAATTATTCTTCATCTTCTCCAAAATATATGTTTATTCTATTTTGTGAGTATATTGGAACTCTATTGATCATCGAAATCAAACATTACATAATATGAAAATGATGAAAAGAAAAAGGGTGAGACTTTAGTTTTATTTCGTATGTATCGAACGTTAACCATATAACGATATATCCGGTTATATCAAGGACAAATAGTGGGAGGCGGTCTCCATATTGGTGATTGTGCAAGAGTGGTGAACGATGATCATTTTTTGTCTCGACCTGAGAATGCATTTGGTAAGAGATCGAGGTCAATTGAGGGGATAACGGGTATCTAGGGAAAACATCAAGAAATGGGGGAACCATGTTGTCGGATTTTGATCGGCCCTGGCAGGGCGAGGTATGCGCCTCCACACACACCCCGTTACTCCTCATTCACCTTACTGGGGTCTGATGTGGCTGCGTAATAGACCTCGCTTTGTTGTTGGGGCCAACAAGGGCTCATGTTCGTGGTCCACGACAGCTCAGGACCGTTGTCGATTTTCCACCTGTTGTTGCCGACACATCGGAATGGACACCATCATCTTCCAGCGTCAGCCACGCCTGCAAAGCTCCTCACTGCTCCCAATCGTCATGATTCAGGTCGGGGGCCAAGAGAGCCTCGCGCGGAGATCCCTAGTGAGCAAAATCAGACCTATCTTGTTGTCGGAGTCTTTCCCGTCTTCCCGATGAAACTGGTGATCCGTGGAGCAAGGTAAGAGGCGTGGGGCCATGGTGAGGCTACCACAAGTGGTGGCAGGGTAGCAGATCGCCTGTGATCTCTGACGTCGGGCGTTCCAAGAGGGACTTCGGAGCCGATGCGAGAGAAGAGATGGCGACGGATGAGGAGGTGGTGATGGTGTTGGGGGTGGCGACGTTGGCGATGTACGGAGCAGCGGATTTGAGGTCAACGACATTGGGGGTAGCGGTGTTGGAGATGACGGTAGAGGCGGCACCGGTACACAAGGGCCGACTAGAGGTTCTCGAGAGATTTCATCTCTCTCCAAATCATATCATTCCATCCCATCAATTTTGAAGAGAGCAGTCTATAGTGGTGAGCGGCAGACGAAACCCGAAACCCTAGGAAGGGTTTGATCGAGAGGAACTTGTACGAGTCATAGAGGGTTAGTGATGAGTCAATAATAAAGAGGGGGTGTGTGTACGGGCTAGAGTGGCGAGAATGAAGCTCTTGCGACCGAATCCGTCAACTGTATTAAATTTTTGACCTTTTCAATCCGTCAATCCGTCAACTGTAATGGTGAAACTTTTATTGATGGGACTTCATAATACAAACTAGTGCATCAGGTAAGATCCCTGTCCACGGAAGAACGGATGTTTAGCCAGTGATCAGCCTTGTTCACAGTTCTTTTTACAAATTCGAGAGAGACCATCTCGTTTTGAAGTAACAATTGTTTAATGTCTCCTATCATTGTACCTATTGGCGAGACCGGTAGGACATCCTGTTGGATCATTTGAAGGAGGACCTAAGCATCCGAACGAATACAGATAGGACCTGTACCCAGAGTGTGGACATTCTTCAAGGAGGATCCTAGGGCATATGCTTCGACCATTAGCGGTGACCAGATCCCTGGCAGGACCCCGTTGGTTACAAGTAAGGTGCCGGTTGCAGTGGATCGTGAAATAAGCCCCCACCCTACCTGTTATGTGTCTTGGAATGTCGCCCCATCGACATTAA
>JAYMSV010002778.1:0-10637 GCA_036897745.1 Erodium moschatum
GTGCGAGAGTGCCACGAAAGGTCAAGCGTGGTTAGGAAATCAGAATGAAAGCTCAAATGGAGTTAGGAAATATGGTTATCCCTTCATGTTAATCATTTTGAATGGCTCAATGGTCCAGCATATAAGTACGGGAAGAGAATGTTACCCGATCTACATCAAAGAATTACTGCACTAGAGGCTACCATTGCGAGTGTCGCTGAAGAGTTGGTAAAATTTTTGAAAGAGAAAGCAATAATTGAAGCTGAAAATGAAGAGTTGGTGAGGTTTCTGAAAGAGGAGAATGCAAGAATGGCAAAGAATATGATGAAACTTGAAGTTGAGAACTTAGAGTTGAAATCCAAGATGTAAAAAAGTATAGGCACAGTTAAGTTAGGCAATTTAGTCATAATTATCTAGTTGTTGGTAAAGTTTATGAGTTGATTTGAAGTTCTTGTCTGTGTTCATATAGGAAATATGCCTCTTGCAGCTAACCATATTGGTCTCATTCAATAAACTAAACATGGACTTGTCATAAAGAAGAGAGTGCATCTAAAGATGCCTGAAAATACACCATGCCGAAAATTATATTATATTATATGCAATTGCAATTGCAATTGCAATTGGTTAAATAAAAATAAAATGAAATTTAATCAATAAATAGAACATAACAAGAAAAATAAAGAATAGAGCAACTCAAAATTTGGGATAATCAACATATACATGTGGTGAAAGGGTCTGTTTACAACATTCTAAATGTATTACAAGGGGAGGTGTAATTACATACACATGCGTGTATCCAAACTAATGCTAGCTTACAGAGACACCTAATAATATAGTGAGCGCACAAGAGTTTTTACTTTCTTTTTTTCAACAATGGAAAATTTTAGTCATTCGGCATGAATGGTTGAAATAATGTGTTTCGACAAAGAGGAAGCAGCTTGAACAAAAGAAGCTGAAGAAGTTGCTATCATATGTCACAGTAGAAAGATGGTATGAGGGACTATAACCTGAACAAAAGATGGCATATTTTTACAAAGATGTACTTCTGCAAAAACAAGGCCAAAACACTACTCAATACGAGACAAGGAGATGATATAGACTTCTTAACATTTGGATAAACATATAGTAATTTCCCTTACCTTTCATTCTCCATTCCAATCTATCAAATCTCGGCGAGGTGCATGTAGCTTTGCAGCTAGCTCCTCTGCTTCAACATCATTAACTATACCTCGGCATCTTGGGAAGCCACAGTAACATGCTAATTGCTCATCAATTGAAAAAAACCTGTTGTGCAAAAGATGTCAGCACCCACAGAAAATGGCCAAGAATAATGCATGGAGTAAAAGACTTGAGGAGAACCTATAATCGTATGTCAACTCTTCCCAACGTTTAATGTCTCTCTTTGCAAATATGATTATATGTTCATCACCATTAACGCTTATAACTCTTGAATAGCAATTTGGCTGCATAAAACAAGAGGACAACAGATAATAAATCAGCATGATTGTAATATTCCCATAAGAGTTCAGCTATGATTAGAGAACGATTTAAATAGATGGTTGCATTTCTTTTTGAAGTAACGCATACTGCCATTATCTAAATTATAATAGGTTACACGAAGAATTGTTTTTTTTTAATCAGCTTAATCTGAGGAGTTCAATTACACTAATGGCTACGTGGATTGATAATAGTACGAACAATAAGTATCAAAAGGCTGATTCCAAATTATAGACACAAAATGAAGGCTACGTACTTCACAAGAGTGGTTAATCAGATGAGCAATGCTTCCCGCCCTTGTGGCATCAATTACACGTTCATCATCAATTCGAAACATGTAAGTCCCAGCACCCTGCATGAGAAAAGGTAATCAACAACTAGAGCTATTTCTTTTCCACATATGCCAGCATCAGACATGCATGTATTACTGACAGTACACGATTCCTATGTCTATGTTTCTCTAAGTATTAACCTCAACTCTTCAGGTTGATCTTGCCAGTCCTGAGGGTAGCAACTATAATATGAGCGCACACATTTCTTTCTCTCGCCGTATCCCAGCATCAGACATGTGCATGGTTTACTAACAATATTTAATTCAAATATCTATGTTTTTTAATGTTTACATTTCACCATTGATCATGTCAGCCCAGCATGTAATAGCCGTAACATGATGATGGTTACAGTGAGTGCACCCATGACAAATGAGAATAGTTTAAAAACACTTACCACCAAAGAATTATATATTAAGTGTTCTCTCCTATCGGCTATTGAAGGTCTGACAAGTTCACCAGTGTATTCAATCACCTATGAGAAAAATCATAATGTACTTAGAAAATGAAATGTTGCTGTAAGGAAATACCATTTCAGAAAGAAAATTACTTTACCATGTCCCCGGCCCTATGTGGATGCTTTGCGACGATGCCAAATCCATGTATTCCTGATTTCCCTAGAGCCAAAAAAGATAGAACAGTCACAAAAACAGGCATGGAATAATACATATACACATGCAAATAAGTTGAGAAAAGTCCCCCTTGAATAAACAAACAAATGTTTACAATGATTACTAAGGTACACCTGATAATGATATACAGATACTGAAATTGATGAAGTTTAATTTTTTTATCATATGCAGAGAATCTCACCCTTCTAATAAATAAAATAACTTTTAGAAGATAGGCCTGATAATGGTGTCTAAGGTAAGAGACAGAATAGAGACAACTGATATTCAACATACTTTTTCAACATTTTTGACAAAATAGAGAAGGCTACAATTTCCAGAAGTTGAGCAGTGTTGGATGCTACCTGAAATCGGTAGAATTATTTTTATACCAATATGCAGGTAATTTGAAGATCCATGGTATTAAGTTGCACAGAAAATATTCTCTCATCACAAAGACTCTTAATGGAATGGTAGTGAACACGCCTACTAATCGCCTAAGGATGTAGTAGCATTGGATGTCAAGAAAATAGAAATGTGATGCTCTGAATCTCAATAGTCATTTTTGTAAGTTGTAATTAAAAGAAATACATACCAAATGCAAGTCTCTTTCGGATGGTCTCTCTCATGTATTTATATTTCTCAGCCATAGAAATTATGTTGTTAGGAGCATCAAGCTGAGAACTTCTCAGCCTTTGCAGTCGAAGGGAGAATTTATTACTGATAGCTCCTTTTGAAGGCAACGTGATGCCTAACAAATCATGTTGGCTATATCCACCAACAAGGTAAGGCCGATTTTCCACAAATAATCGCTTCAAAGACGCAGCAGCAAGAGCTTCAGGTTCTTTCCTTCCTCTTCTTCCAAAATAATTGTAAGGCTCTGCCCAAAAATGAGAAAGAAAGATTACTGGCTTAACCCCACAAATTCAACAAAATAGTGAAAATAGAAAAGAAATAATAACCCTTTTTTTCGTTTAGGTATTTTTTCGTTTGTGGACAATACTTTAGGGTAGTTTTTGACAATTAACCCTTTTATTTACCAACAGTATCATAAGCCTTATCAAGGTTTCCAGCAGCCAAACAACAAATTCAACACACCATAAGAAACAGTAGCATACAACATCCCCAAAAAGAGTACCGTACAAAACGATTAAACAATTGAATAATAATGAATACAACAAAAGGAGAATATGCTGAATATTTAACAAAATACCAGTGCGAGCACAGCCAGATGGATTAGGTGGTGGATTGTAGTCAGAACACAGACGAGCAACTTCCTTCTTTTGGTCATCAGTGAAAGAAGGCTTATTAGATGGCTGTCTATGCTTTTTGCAGAAGGAAAGCAGACGAATGCACTGGTTTTCTTCATCATCGTCGACAGAAAGGATAAAGTCATCATCCTCAAGCTACACCAAAAGATAAGATTCACTAAGCAGTTTAGCACTCTCAATTAGTGAACATATCTTTATAACAATGATGATATATCCATTACAGCACACTGTGAAGAGACAAAATACCTCAGCACAGAGCCCAGCCAGACGTGCACAAAGTGGATGGTATGCTACCCGACAAGTATTGTTTGAACACTGTAAAGAATTGTCAGGAAGAAATCTTAATCAAATACTACAATGATAAGAAATTAACTCAAACAACTACAAAAAGCTTAAAAATATCAACATGATTTGATAGAGTTCAATCAAAGCAATATAACTATAAAGAAAGAGTAGTATAACAGTCTTACTTGGATACAAGCACCATATGGAACACCACAGATGCTACATAATAGCTTCCAACGATCCTGTTTAAACATAGAAAAAAGTGCCGGTTTTAAGTAGATATGATAAGAACAAAGAGGTCTATGACTCTACTTCCACTAAAAATAGAGTTTGGCTGAAAGGAGAGGAAACCTTCGATATTATCATGTCTCTTGAACAATTTTCCATAGATTGACAACATTGAATTTTAAAGTCTGACTAAATGGGAAACTTGGTGAATTAATTAAACACCCCTTAGCACTAACAGATAGACCTCGAGGATATGTCTGTCCTATACTATTTTTACATCGCCCTAAATGTTCCCCTTAAGCTAACTAAAAAAGGTGAAGACAACTATTTATCGCAGCAAAAGAGGAACATATTAAACTGAATTAGAATTGAACAACAAACAATACCTTATTTATTCTACTCAGACCATCAATAGGCTCCATTCTCTTCACGTCAGATAAGCAAGTCTCTGTAGCATAGCAGGTGCGTTAAACAACAAAAACTAAAGCTATGTATAAGGAAGAAAGAAAAAAAACATGTACTACGAACCAGGTATCCATATAGCACAGGCCAGATGAGCCCAGCGCCCATCTGTGGTAGGCTTCATGACACCACCTGAAAGAAAGTCAAACCACAAATTCAAGATGCATAATTTGAGACTTAGCATGCAAATATGACCAAATGACAACAAATTACCTACTACTGGACAGAGGCAGCAAGGCGGGCGAATATCAGGAGCCCCAGGACGACACATGTTGCATTGCCATAAGGCCCCACCCACAGGTTCTAATTCGCCATAGCACCTAGCATGGACCTAATCAAACATTTCCTTTTTCAGGTCAAAGTATAATTTGCCTAGAAGCTAAAACGATAACCAATTAATAAACGATATGAACCAATTGATAGTTGCTATTTGACAAGTTGATCATCTGCTACAGTTATAAGATGCCCATTAATATATATAAGAAGAAAAAAAGAATATGACATGCATAAAAAAACTCACCATCATTCTGCATTTATCACACTGGAGGAACAAATTGTTTTCATACTCCTATCAATAAAAGAATATCAATTAGTGAAACTAAATCATACATAAAGCAACTACATTAAAAAACGATGGAGAACATGAAGAAATTATCTAGGAGCAAGGAAGATGGCAAGGAATGCTGAAGCAGTAGATTATTAAAATGGAAGGTCTAAAGAGGATGGATGCAGTTTTAATATATCATGTAGGACTATATAAAAGCACACAGCAAACAAGAAGAAAATATTAAATGCCAAGTAAATAGAAAAAGCTATGAGGGACAATTGAAAATATAAGTGCCTTCTCACCTCGTCCATGTGGCAAACATTGCATTTATCAAGGTCTTTCCAATTAACATTAACAGGTCTATAGCCAGCAGGCAGATCTCGATATTTCCGCGAGGTTGACTTGCCCACAGGGAACTTCTTTGAAAATCTGGACTTGGATAAACCCTGCCATACAAGGACACAACCACAGCATCTGTCAAACTCAAGTCAATAGAAAAACTTCATAGATGCATTGTAAAAGGTTTTCATGATAGCACAAAACTTAGCACTGTAACAATAACACCACAATAAAAACTCTTGGGTGAATGAACAGCCATCCCATGTTCACTGTATAAACCAATTATTTCACAATTCACATATCTATGTTCAGTAGTAACTGAATTCATGAGCCAATCAAGTACAGTTACACTTTCTGCCTCCAATGGTAATCAATAAACATCATATCCTATCTTAATGAACTTCTTAATACAAGTAAAACAAACATGGTATAAGCTCCACATGGATCTTTCGCCTAAGTTAGCCTAGTAATAATGCAATTTTATTAAAGGTAGTTTTTTATTATTGACGCAAAATGTAAATTTTTTGAATGAATCCTCTAACGCTTTTATAGTAAACAAACGAGTGACATCCATACAACACAAATTTCCAAAATCACAAAAAACTTGAACCTGGATTAAGTGTAGAATCTACAACTTGACTTCAAACAACATTAAGATACGATGCTACCCCAAATTTAAAATAAGTCAGCATGAGCACGACACAACCACTCCCTGATTAAAAATGCAGTTTCATGCGTGACTTTTAAGGTTTTAATATGAAATAAATATATGGATCAGAATAGCATGTTTAGTTAGTTTTAAGATTAGCTATCATTGACAGTTGTAGTGCTATGCTGCTAACGTTGCTTAAGTTAAGCGGCATGACAAAAAAAATACAGGTTAAAGTAAATCAGGCACAAACTTCAAATATTACGACAGAGTGGTTTATAATAGAAAACCTGTATGAGCTTTAGAACTTTGGGATTGGAGAAACCAAACATTTCAGAACCAGATCTGTAGGTCCTTGATACTTCAGCTTGACCACTAACCGGAGTACTCTTTTGTATCTTCTTTATTCTTTTGTATATTTTATTCCAACAAGCACAAGGGGTGTGTCCCTTAAACTGCATAAGGAGAATAAAGCTTATGTTCAAATGGTATTGTTAATACAAGCTCCAAATTGGATATCGGCACAAAGAAAGTACATAAACTAAAGTCTAAAACAGCTTCAGAGCAAGAAAGAAAAAGAGATTAACACGATATAAAAAATCTAACAAACACTTAATGATTGAAAGTGTCCATTGAAGTAGGGGGGAATGAAATCATGATGAATGCATTTGCAATATGCATTTTCTTTTCAGAACACAAGTCTGTTATCGAATCAGAGAGGGTGAGAAAATTGGTTAACTGCTCAATCAACTTGTCAAATCATTCTTAAGGAGAATGAGGGGATGGCATAGCGCCATATCCATAAAATATTCACCTTTTGCTACTCAGATATGGACCTATTTTCCTGAGTGGGATATTTTGTTCATGTACTGAATTTAATCAAGCTTCTATTGTCATCAAATCCCCCTCAGGTCCTTCAGTCCTCTTTTGACAGCTGCTTATTTTTCTCTAGCTATGCAGTTTGCCTAGTTTTTTTTCTGTGTTGTATTGTATTGTATTGATTTCCTTAATGTTATGTACTTTACTCCACCTCCATCTTGGAAATGAGCTTCCATCTTATCTATAAACAAAAACAGTTGCCTACGGGGAAAAATCAAGCTTAGTGTGCATGTACAAACCTTTAGCAAAATATCATACTGACCCCTGTGCTATTGGGAGGAGGGGAATCTATTTCTTTTCAACAAAGCTATTCTATCAGAGAAGATTCTGGTCTATTTTTACCACACATCAATAGCTGCTCTTTCCTAGTTTAATTTCTTGGGCTCATCATACAAAGCATGGTATACTTGGTGAAACAAAACCAAAAGGACTTGCAAACATGATCTGTATATCATTAGATTGAGGATAATGTCATCAAATTAGGCCAAACTTACCTGTTCTCCATTTTCCAATGTCACTCTGAATAGAGGTCGAGTCTTTGATTCAGCATCTCGCAGGACTTCCATCTTATACAAGGAGCGTGCATCTGGATCTGAAGCGCCCACGATACCAGAAACTTAAATACATATGTTTGTGTGTGTATGATTTAGATGCTCAAAATTACTCGATTAAATACATAAAATCATACACAGATGAATTATTGAATAGGAAAATGCTTGAAAGCTTTCTAAAACAGTCCTACCTGTAATTGATGTGAATTTCCTTACAGCTGTATATCCTTCAGGCCAGATAAACTTGTCATCCCTGAAATATTCGGAATCTTTGACTATCTTGCCTGCAACAAAACAGTATCTCTGTTAGTACAGTTACTTCATGCTCAGCAAATAACAGAAATACTCTACTTCAGGTACAAATACATAATTGCTACCAGTTATAAGATTTTTAAAGGCTAATGTACGCAAAACTCAAAACAGGAGAGAGGGAGAGATAAACTATTATATGAAAATAGGTCCAACAACTCATTTAAGAACACAGGAGCCTAATGATAATGTTGCCATCAATATACTGAAATTTGAGGTGGAATGCGTTACAATGATCATGTTCATAGCTTAGCGTTTAGAAGGCAGAAGAAAACAAAAGCACGAGTGAAAAAAAATTACCAAGGGTAATTATTTTTAAATCCCCTATTACACAAGGAGACTTCCGGAGGCCCTCCAGTGTTTTTTGAACCCCAGCATCTTTTACATAATCATCATCTGAATCAGTGTTCTCTTCATCCTCTCCACTGGTACTTTCAGAGTCATCCCCATGAATGCCATTTTGAAGCCATAACATCTTTCTTGGAAGCTTTTGTTCATTTAGATACCTGCTCCAAACCATTCATTTGTGTGCATTTGCATCTCAACAAATTCAAGAAAAAAAAAGTAGTAATGATAACAGTAGCATCACAAACATAGAATGTTCGAAAGTAAGAAATTTTAGCGATCCCCATATTTTACAAAACATGGATAGGAGGGTAACTCAACTGGACAAAGAAAAAGTCAAGCAGCTCTCGGTGTATTTAATATCTTTAGAGCAATATAAATTGGCTGATAGGTGTGCACCCGATGCTCTGACTCCTCTAAATCAAAAAGCCAGACCATAAAAGTGATGAAGCTTTCATGGTATAGCCAATACAGATTTCAATAAGAAATGAGGCACATAGTAACTTTATTTCTCTGGCTATCTGCGCACTCAAGCTGCATTAGGATAGATGTTGCAAGGACATGACACAAGGTCTTAGGATACCTATTATAAGCATATTTACAGATGAAAACATAGGAACTCCTTGTTTCTTATAGGAACAATGTACCAGTACAATAACTACAAATGTGTGGTGTTTTCCTTGTGACAGAAAGAACAAGATAGAAAAATGTTTATGATGAAGGAAACAATATCCAGAATACTATATCCTGATGCAAGTAATTGATGAGACATAACAAAGAAGCATACCTTTTGGCCTCTTCCAAGCTCTGAACAAAACGGGGTTTCTTACATTTCAAATGGTAAGAGGAAATAATCCCTTTCAGAAATGAGATTATTTGTTTTGTTTTTATCCTGCATAATCAGAAGTAGATAGGTTTTGCAGCTCAGTTTCTGGCTTTTTAAGTACACAGAACAGACACAAAATCACCACAAAACTTCGAAGTGTAGCAAACCTTGCAAAATCATAAGTGCCAAAAAACTGAACAGGTACTGATCCATCGCCTGAACTTTTATTTAAACCTTTATTATCCCCAATGAGTGATTCCTCCACAACAATTGCCGGCCAAATAGCATAACCTGCAACCAATCAATAGAGAGAAATATATGCCATTAAATCAGACACAAAGATCAGTATCACAAATTAAAATTTATTTAGTAGATGAATTTAACCCTACTGAGTCTACCATGAAAATTATTTTAGTATCAGTCCACACCCTAGGGGTCATTCTTTTGTCCAGGTCATTATGAAATCGGTCCAAACACAAATCTAGTAGTTACTGTCCTCCAGATAAGATAACTCCTAGGGCAAAGATGAATGTTGTACAAGTAATAGTTAGTAATACCATTGCCAGAGAGAAGATAAGAGTACAAACCACTCTTAGAATATAAACTAGAAACAGTCGTTTTGTTGGAAACTATATATTTCCACACAGGTTTTACAAGTTTCACAGTTTCCAACAAAAGGTGATATAGTTTGCAATGCGTGATAGTTTCCAACAAAACGATAATTTTTAGTTTCTAATCTAAGCACTAGTTTTTCCTGAGTAGTGAGTTCCACCCTATATACGTGTATATATTATTTTCACTGTATACTTCAATATGACCCCAGGGTTCTTATCTTTCAGATTGGAGGTAGGCAACGTTTCAATGGACTAATTAAAAACAGATATGCATGCAGGTTGGGCACATACCAGTAAGTTTGGCCCAGATGATATCCCCCGGTTGGCCTTGCCAATCATCGAAACCGGCCGCCAACACAACCAGCTCTTCATAATTATGGCCACCATCGTCTGAACCTTTACCACTAACTTTAAGATTTAAATGAGCCATTTCCTCACCAGAAATAAAGAACTTGATTTTCTCATTTGCTATAATTAATTCTTCTCTGTCTCCATCCGCATACTCAACCTGCAACATCAGTAATTTGTTATTGACTTGGAAGCTTTCAATTCTGAATCCCTAGAAAATGCACACCTAATTGGGAGTTTCAAATGACCAAAATACAAGTGCAACATTTATAATCTGAACAATGGTAAATTACCAAGAGCCATACCTGATGACGTTTATCATCTGGATTGTGCCCAACAATTTTGCCAGAATACCAATCAGCATCCAATGGCCAGTAAACCTATAGTGAACTCATAAAGATTAGCGTAATGAACCAAGCTACACTAAGTTGGGATAAAAAATATTGTTCAAAGTTAGAAACTAAAGAGTAACAGGAAATGTTTGCCTTGCATTGTAATCCAATGAATGATTTGGGATCAGCATCCCGACAACTCAACCTATTCAACAGAAAAAGTGAACATGAGCAACCCT
>JAYMSV010002779.1:0-10635 GCA_036897745.1 Erodium moschatum
GGGCCTAGTAACGTGGGCCTGTAACCGATGGGGGCATTAAAGAGGTCGGACATTGGTCTAAGACTCCGGAGTGGGCCTGTTTAGTTTATTTCTGGCCTGTCCAATCCAGGCACCTTTGGGTTTCATTCCGTCAAGTTGGTCAATTTGTAGCACACATTTAATGCACGAGACCCTCACACCTGCGTCGAACTGGTTCATCAAAGACAAGCAGGCCAAGTCTCCTACTCGGTCTTTCGTCGGACACTCCCTAAATGGTCGTCATCCGATATTGTTCGTCAAGCGGAAAATTACTTGTTTTTCTATATTGGCACTGGACCCACTAGGGAATTTCATTTATTATGTTTCCTTTTCTGGTTTTTCGGATTTACCATATAATTTATGGTTCTCGTAGCCTATGGGAAACTTTGTTCTCATCAATACTATGTTGAACTTTTTAAAAAAATATCATGCGTTGGAAGTAATATCGATTCCGTAGACTATAATAAAAAATGGATTGTTAGTTCTATTGACGTTGCGTCGTCTTTCTTTCATAAAAGATCAAAACATTTACTCCAAGATCCAAACACAAACATACAAGGTAACCATCATAATAATTGTTCACACACTAGAAATCTCGTTTCCTAGTTTATGTAGTATAAGAGTATACCATGGTTTGAAAGATTACTAATTTTTGGGATTTTTTTGTAACAACTAATAATATCATGGTCAAGAGACTATTAATATTCTGGGATGTTTTACCACGGGTATTTTTAGGTCGAGTCAGAAAATAATTATTCTCAACGAGTTCTCGGCCACAATCACCAGAATGGAGGTAGCCTTCCAACTACTCTTTCTCGTATAGCCGGGCTTTTTGTAATAGGGTTAGCGTTCGATACCTACAAGTTAGAACTTTGTCTCGCCTTTTTCCATTTTAACATCCCAATGTTTTCTGTTATATGATTCCACGCTTAATAAAACTATAAAAGTAGTATCATGATCGATAGGTAATATATTTTATATTTTTTTAACTAGTTTTTTTGGTTTATGTGTACATAAATTCGCGTGAGGGGTATACATATTAGGCTTTGGGAAATAAAATTTTATTTAATTCATTAATAAGATTTATCATTATTTTGCTAAACCAAAATTTTAAATATTTATATAGACCACGTAACGGCCTTTATACAAATGTGGTTCAAAATTAAGGTTGATAGGAGAAACATGTTATATAAATCCAATGATGTATGGGAGTTATAATAACCGTTTATTTTGACTTAGAAGACCAGTTCCGAATTAGGTTGATAGATCTCTTCACATAAGCTTTCCGCATGAAGCTCAAAAAGAAAGAGTCCCACATCGCTTAGGCATGAGACAATATAAAGCTTCATATACACGCTGTACGCATCATATCATCGCCGAGCCTAGTAACGTGGGCTTGTAACCGAGTGGGGCTTTGAAGAGGTTGGACATTGATTGAGCTCCTCGAGCTGGGCCTGTGTTGGTTATTTCTGGCCCGCCCGACCCAAGGTAGGAGTTGGGCCTTGGGACTTTGTCGAAGGGCTAAGCTTCAAGGCCTTTAGAGTGGAGGACACCGCGTGAGGCTGGTTTCACAGAGCAACGAGAACCTCCCGCTTCTGTCGGTGGGTGGATTACGGGCCGGTTCCTCGCAGGCCCAATTAAGCCCCAAGAGCTCTCTCAATCGGACAACCTCTTTTTTTTTTTATTTGCTTCCAAATAGCCCTCATCTCTTTTTTTTTAGATTTAGACTCGTTGAACAATTCGTCACATAAATTGTACTGTTTGAAAATCGTTGAAGCAAAAACAAAATTATTATTATATTTGAAGGAGTAATTTCCGTTGATCGATAGGCTTATAAGGTTACTTGCACTCCAAACCCATAGAAATAAATGAACGGGAAATGTTTTTTGAATCAGCAAATAAACCATTTTTTTTGTATCGGAAGCCAGTTACTATCTCAGCTAAGAAGCAAAGCATCCTGGAAAGGAGATTCATAAGCTCGTCGATCCCCTCAGTAATCCTTAGAAAGCTTTATTATTCTGTCCACTTTGCTTTCAAGGTCCAATTGAATATAGCGGAGGATCGAGAGCTAACTATCGAGACTTTGGACATGAATTAGAGTCCGCCCTCAATAAACGAGCTAGTAATCGTCACACGGCTTAGTCTTGACCACCTATTTGTTCGTTTACCAGGTTAAGTACGAAATCATAAAGAATCACGACCTTCGGCTTCCTCAGGGGCTACAACTTCCTGGGAAACCTTTGGCTACGATCCTAGCAGCAACTTCGTCAACATTGACCCTCTCTTTTCAAGGTTTCAAGAAGACATTAAAAATCATTATGTATATTACTAATTATTAGTACATGCCACATAGTGGTAAGTATAATTTATATATCAGGGGCTAAAAATTTGATTAATTAATGAATAAGATTTATCATTATTTTGCTAAACCATATATATATGTGCAATTAATTGTTTGTTTTTTTTTCCTGATAAATTGGCAGTGATCTATGATCGTTAAGCTCTCCATCTTCAGTAACGATATATGGGAGTTATAAATTTTAAAACAAAAATAGCCCCATATTTGCTTGACTGTGTCGGGCCTTTTGTTTGACTTAGAAGACCAGTTACAAATTTACAAGGCAGTTGAGTATGTATCTTTTACCAAAAATAGTTATAATATGGTAACCCATACTTCCCTAGAGATCTGGCTTTGAAAATCGTCCCACAAGTATGTCATCACTTAATATTAAACACTCTTCTATCTGTAATTCTTGTAAACAAGTTGTCTCACTTATTTTTTGTATGACTTTAATTTTCTCGTATTCGATATTCTCTTAAGTCGAGACAGACCAGTTTGATTTCAATTTAGAAGTTTAGAAACATTGTTACATCTAGTTATGCAATAAACAAGTCTATGTTCGTTGTTGGACAGTGGATACGTTAAAATGTATTTTTCTAAATTTATATTGGTTGATAAATAATCTAAAACATTTATTAAATAATATGTTAATATACCATGTTTGTAATTTTTAAAATATATTTCAGTATACAACTACTCAGTCAATTTATGTTGCCTGCTCAATAATCCAAAATATTTATTAAATAATAAGTTGATATATACCATGTTTGTATTTTTAAATATATTTCAATGTACAACTACTTAGTCAATTTATATTTATTGTTCAATAATCCAAGATATTTATTAAATAATAAGTTAATGACCATGCTCGTATTTTTAAAGATATTCCAGTATACAATTAATTAGTCAATTTATATTGCTTGTTCAATAATCCGAAATATTTATTAAATAATAAGTTAGTAACCATGTTTTTATTTTTAAAGATATTTAATATACAATTAATTTTAGTTGGAACAATAAAAAAACTATTAAGAAAATTAGTTGTGATCGTGATCATGATTTATGAATACACATGATATTAATATAATTAATCTAAAGTCTAGTATTGAAACCACTTCTACATAGTTTTAAATTGAAAAATATAATTTG
The DNA here is from genome assembly GCA_036897745.1 of Erodium moschatum. Taxonomy (NCBI): domain Eukaryota; kingdom Viridiplantae; phylum Streptophyta; class Magnoliopsida; order Geraniales; family Geraniaceae; genus Erodium; species Erodium moschatum. The sequence goes on from JAYMSV010002779.1 coordinate 3,509, forward strand.
AGCATTCCATATGAAAATCAGATCATATTTTACTGTTATAAAAAAATCAAGTAAGACAACATGAAACATCATATTAAATCATATAAATAAAACTAGAGATAATATGGTAATTTATTCAAAATTTTGCCACGTGTAATATATATATCTCACGTGCAAGCCAGCCCAACGCACGTCTCTCTAGTCTCTACCAATCGAATATATATAGATTCCAATCTTAGGTTTTTCCTAGTTTAGTTTCTTACTGTGCGCACGTGAGTCACGCGCTCAACTACCAACAGGCAACAGGGTTGGCGGACAAATCGAATGAGTGATTTGAGTATCCGGAAAGAGTCTGCGAGATCAACGGTGCAGGTTTGTTGGCCATCACAATCAAACGGAGTGGGCCTACTCTTGTGATAACTGAGTGCCGCTTGTTTAATTTTTCTTCTGTGGTATGATATTTTTGTTCATTCGTTGAGATTCATTAATTTGGAAGAGTTTTGGTGGAATATTAAGTCAACCTAATAACGCTTGGCCACTACAAAGGTAGTTGATAAATTTTTGTCAAAGAAAACACTTAATATTTAAAGTGTTACGTTATTAATTGTAGACTCGAAATTTATGATAAATCGAAAATATGGACCAGTATTATATGATAAAAGAAAAAGAAGTTCGATAACAAAAATCTTTTGATTCCAAAATAAATAGATTTTAAATCTAAAATAAATATTATCTAAACAAAATACTACTTTTTTGTTCTTAAGTTGTATAATTAATTACAGATATTTCCCCCTACAAATTATACTTTTTTTAAAATATACAAATTATACATTGATGGCATTTTAGTCATTTACAATAAAATTATACATTAAATTTAATACACAAATGATGATAAATTAATTTTAAAAGTTGAAAGTATATGTTCTCAAATAATCATTTTTTTTGGATTTGGATGGAGGAGGACAAAATAAAAGGTGAAAGTTTGCATTTTGATATCATCTGATTAATAGTTCGATAATTTTTCTTCAAGAAAACACTAAATAATTGAAGTGTTATGTTATTAATTGTAGACTCGATTCATAACGGGACAAGAATATGGATATGACAGACATAGACGATAAGGGAAAAAAATTAAGACCATTTGCATGGAGTTCGTATTCAGAAAGATTGATTAGGTCAAATCTAGGGTTGACTCGTTATTGTCTCGCAATGGAGGCTAAACTCGACTGGTTGATTATGATCAAAATGGACAAATAACTGAAAAAAGAAGACTGAGGGAGGACCGAGAAAAAAACATAAGAGATAGACAACTAGAGGGAGGGTTAAATCTACGCGTTGACAGATTCGTAGACACTTGGAGAGAGAATATGTCAGAGAAAAAATGTAACGGAAAGTGAAACGTCGTCTTTTCCTTTGTTTTGCCAATTCGACGCTACAATAGATCCCTACCAAAGATACTCTAATAACAAATATATTTTGATTCCAAAATAAATATATTTTATAAAATCTAAAATAAATGTTATCTAAACAAACATCTCATACTAATTTTGTTCATAAGTTCTACAATTAATTACAAATATATGCTTAAAAATAGTAAAAAAAAATTGTATTTGGAATTGGGTGGAGGAGGACAAAATATAAAGTTAAAGTTTGTATTTTAGCAAGATCAAATAAATGAATAAAATTATTGGAACGAAGAGATAAAACGATTTTTTTTTTTTGCAAGCAGGTACATTTCAATTATCAGCTAGCAAATGTGAATTATGATACACGATTTTGTCTGCTTTAAACAATTGTGATGAGAAAAACGCTTTGATACTGATAGTAAAGTTCATTGTGACATCAAGGGCAATCCCTGTAAATTTTCTGAAAACTCGGGGTCAGTTTAGGAAGGCGTGTTGGCGAGAGATCACGAAGTGTGCATTTGGGGGGACTCCGCTGGTAGAGCGCTATATAAAGCCGAACAGCTCCATGTGACCATTCTCACTCTCTTCTCTCCCAATTCACAACTCTCTCTCTCTCTCTAGAATCGCATATCTCTCTGGAGAGAATCGGAGTAGAGCTCTCGTTGTGTTGCTCTGATCTAGTTGCTCTGATCTACTGGATTTTGCTCAGAAATGGCAAGGAATGTCGGAATTCTCGCTATGGACATCTACTTCCCTCCTTCCTGTATCATGCAGGTATGTGATCTCTCTCCTTCTGAAATTTGGTTTCGCTCTCATTTTCTGTTTGGTTGTTGAGAAAACGGAGGAAAATAGAAAGGAAGTGATGATGATGCTCTGAATCCTCTGTCCTGATTTGAATCCTCTGTCCTGATTTGGAAATTTGAATGGATTTTAAAAAACATAGCTGAAATCTGTGTAAAGTAACTCAGCATGTGAACGTACTTGTTCTTAAGTAACGACAAAATAATGGGATTCAAACTTTTCTTCCATGAATTTTCTTAGCAGCCAAACAGACAGATTTTGGCACTGATAGTGACTAGACTAGGTATTGTTCTCACCTGAGTAAGTTAGCTTCACAAGTTTTTTGCTCCTAAAGTCTGGCAGTATTTCGCCGGATTTTGCTACAAATCCGTGGACTGATTTGTTTCCTTTTCACACTCAAGAACAAGTGTAACACTGGATTAGTGGATTTTGTGCATTAGGGGACTGATTCTCAATTCTTAGTATGAAACTAAAATGGCTTACCAATAATATTAAGAAAAATGGGAGGATTAATATTTCTGGTGAGATAGCCTCTACTTCGGTGATGCCAGATTATTGATTCTCAATCCAGGTTATTGCATTTTTACAATCAAAAGTACATATTCTGAATCTATGTGTTTATTTACTTCTGGAACATAGGAAGTATTGGAAGCTCATGATGGTGTTAGCAAAGGGAAATACACCATTGGACTTGGACAAGACTGCATGGCGTTTTGTTCAGATGTGGAGGATGTCATCTCGATGAGGTAGTGATTCTCCAATGGATTGTACTTGCTTTTTTTTATATATTGCTACTGAGTACCAGCTCCTAATTATGTCTGATGCTTATATCTGGCTTGTTCATGGATGAGTATGAACTCTATGGGCTGGCACAACACTTTGACAATAACAAGAGTTGATGGGATATAAGTGCTAACTTTTCAAATAAAGTTAGGACTAGATCTGGATAATTAACTTCTTATGCACGATTTAACTATCCCGTCTCCATCAAATGAGCATATCTTCAGCCATTTCACTTCTGTAGTTATTTAATTAACTTAAACCTTCACCTTTCACTTTCCATTACATCTATTTTATAGCACTGGCCTATGTAGGTTGTTGGAGTTTGTGGAGAAATAGTCTCTTATTTCAATTTTCAATAATGGAAGCAAGATTGAAAAGTATCATGTTGTCATTAACTCTCTGGATTTTCCAGTTTGACAGTTGTGAGTTCTCTCCTCGAGAAGTACGAGATTGATCCAAAGCAAATTGGTAGGCTGGAAGTTGGAAGTGAGACTGTTATAGACAAGAGCAAGTCCATTAAGACCTTCCTGATGCAAATATTTGAGGTACTTTTTTTTCTTCTAATTATTTGACTTTTTTTATTATAATTTTAGACAATTATCCACTTATAGGTAGTTGTATTGGCACATTAAAATCACATAAAAGTAAGGCTTAATAACACATCCAGATTCTAAACTCTTGATGTGGATTTGAAATTAGTAGTGCTCTAGTTGAATGAACAGAACCCCTCTTTACTTCACATTAACTAAAATGATCAGAACGGAAGAAAGTTTATTGGTCAAATTGACTGAGCCTATGTTTCCCATACTTGGTTCAGATTTTGAATCATACATTTGAAGAAGTCGTTCCTTTTTCACTAGGAATAGTTCAGATTCTTGGAATAGTGAATAATCAATATCATCTCATTTCAGGGATCTTGTAAAATTGTTTTCTAAACCTTATCTTCTCATAACCCTCTTTTCTTATGTAAACAATCAGAAATGTGGAAATACCGACATCGAGGGTGTTGACTCAACTAATGCATGCTACGGAGGTACTGCAGCGTTATTCAACTGCGTCAATTGGGTGGAGAGTAGTTCCTGGGATGGACGCTTTGGGCTTGTTGTGTGCACTGACAGTGCGGTATGACTATCTATTCCAGATATAATACTTTTCTTGAACCACGAAGATTTGCTACTTACAACTATTACCTCTCTTAAATTTAGGTGATTTCATTAGGCTGTACTCAGTCAAACATGTACATAGATCTATATACATTCAAATTTAAACTTTGTGCATCTGTTATGTGGTTTATTTTGGACTGCATTTTACTGTCCCTTTTCTTCCTGAACAGGTTTACGCAGAAGGACCAGCCCGGCCTACTGGAGGAGCAGCAGCTATTGCCATGCTAATTGGGCCTGATGCTCCTATAGCTTTTGAAAGCAAACTTAGGGGTAGTCATATGTCTCATGCCTATGATTTTTACAAGCCCAACCTTGCCAGTGAATATCCGGTAATGTTTCTCATCCTTGTGCAAATATTCTCTCAACCGTTGAACAATTGTTTTTCATGTCCCTCTTTCATACCACAGAAAATGCTTCTAAATTAAAATAGATAGTGCCAGACTTGTTAAACCTCAGAGTTTGTAATTATATTCAGGAAGCAACTACTTATTTTTTATGTGATGTCAAACCCTCTAAAGCTACCGTGTTTGTTTTTTCTTGACCCACCCTTTTATTTTATTTTCTTAGCTGGCCATTTCCCATTATCCTTGTTCCCCAATTTGCAGCGGTATTTATATATATATAAAACTATGCTTATAGGTTGTTGATGGGAAGCTTTCTCAAACATGTTATCTGATGGCTCTGGATTCTTGCTACAAGCATTTCTGTCACAAGTAAGCTTCTATTTAAGTACCAAAGCTCTTTCTTCAATGTTGAACGTACTACAACTTAAAAGCTTTATGGCCATTGAACCAAGAATATATGAACAAGTCGCATGGCCATTACCAAACCTACCATGTAGAATTTTTAAGTTTTGGACTACATATAATTTATCAGGAACCATAATAACTAAAGGTCGACTTTTTAGTTGACTGTGTTTCTTGCATTTATGTAGCTCGTTTCTCCCTATTTCTATTCGACGTGAGACTTCATTCTTCAACATTTAGTTTTATTCTATATCAATCATGATCATTAGCTTCAAGCCTTCAATATACAAATGCCTTACTATCAAGCCTTTTTCACAGATATGAGAAATTTGAGGGCAAGCAATTTTCAATGACTGATGCTGACTATTTTGTATTTCATTCTCCTTACAACAAGGTAGATCTTATACGGTTATACCTGTTATAATCTTTCAAATCTCTCTATGTTTAGTATTGAAAGTCTAAAGTACTTGCAATATTACTTGTTTCTCATGATGTGTTTTTCTTTGAACTACCACAGCTTGTACAAAAGAGCTTTGCTCGGTTGCTATTCAATGACTTCTTGAGGAATGCCAGGTACCTGCTCTTCTTTCATCCTTCATATTACACTTTAAAAATGTTCAAATTATTGCACGTCAGCTTATACTGAGTAATTTCATTATCTTCAATTTTATGTGCAGTTCTGTAGACGAGGCAGCTAAAGAGAAGCTTGCTCCATTTTCAACCTTATCTGGTGACGAAAGCTACCAGAACCGTGATCTTGAAAAGGTATCAAACTTTAACTTTAGCTTCATGAAGTAAATTATGGGCACAATTGCAAAAAAGTACTCATACTATTCTTTTTTTTTTTTTGCAAATCCTAGCCTTCTTCAATAATGACAAAAAAGTGACTTTGAATTTGTATTTTTTAAATGACGATTTTGCCTCGAATAATCACCCGATATTGTGTATCTACAGACATCTCAACAAGTTGCTAAGCCCCTATATGATGCAATAATCCAACCAACCACTTTGATACCAAAACAAGTCGGGAACATGTATACTGCATCTCTCTATGCTGCATTTGCATCGCTTCTTCACAACAAAAACACCACACTGGTAAATGTTACAACTCTTAAGTCAAGTATTTTTTTTTCCTTCTTCACAGAAGTCATATATTATTGCCTGCAGGATGGGAAGCGGGTGATACTATTCTCATATGGGAGCGGTTTAAGCGCTACAATGTTCTCGCTTAAGGTCAATGCTGGTCAACATCCCTTTAGCTTGTCAAACATACCTACTGTGATGGATGTTGCAGGGAGATTGAAGTCAAGGCATGAGGTATTTCTTAATTATTTTTTTATCATCAATAATCATAGATACGACTTACGAGGATTGGAACCAGGAACCAGGACTCTAGTATTTCCAGCACTGGATCTGATAAAGAGCATGAAACATTTAGATTAGGGATAATTGCAAAAAAAGTACCCTATTGTTTGCAACTTGTATCCCTCTTCTTTGTTAATTACAAAAAAAAAAGTGTTATGAACATTTTTGTTTTTTACTTATTATTTTTTAAATATAAATAAAGGGATATAAATTGTCTTTTTGTCATTTGCATATAAATGGCATTAAAAGACGGGTATCTTTTTGCAATTATCAAAGAGGGTTAAAAGTTGCAAAAAGTGAATACCTCAGTAATTTTTTGCAATTATACCTTTGGATTATGCAGTACTAAGAATTGTTATTTATGCAGTTCCCTCCAGAGAAATTTGTGGAGACGATGCAGCTCATGGAGCACAGATATGGTGCCAAGGACTTCGTGACGAGCAAAGACTGTAGCCTCCTTGCGCCAGGCACATACTACCTTACCGAAGTCGATTCCATGTACCGGAGATTTTATGCCCAGAAGCCTAAGGAGAATGCAAATGCAACCTATACGAATGGTAATGGTAAGGTTTCAAACGGTCACTGATACTGAAGAAATAGACAATGTAAAACAGAACAAAGTCTCGTGTGTTTCTATTTGTGCTATTTGTCTTACTTGCGTTTCTAATCCTAAAGCAGAGATATCTGATATGTACTTGTCATTTCAAAATCTCGATTTTATTTGATATATAAAGTATCAAAATAATTCCATGTGGAAAGACCAATTTGACCTTGGACAATACTACAATCTAGTATCTACTTGCTTCAGCAAAAGCTTTTCTCCAGACTTTGTGTGACAGACTTTTAGGCGGTGGTCCCTACCATAAGCTGGGGACGGATGAGAA
>JAYMSV010002780.1:0-10635 GCA_036897745.1 Erodium moschatum
GCGGAGTCGCCCGCGGCCGGGGGAGCGGGGGAAGCCATGGACGAGCGGCACGCATCTTGGGGAGAAGTGAAGGATACGATGTGGGCGAAACAATCTTCAGGCAAGAGAGCCAAGTCCATTTTACGGCTCAAACAAACTGTATGTGGCACGCAAAGAAATGGTGAACATATGCGGGTTTATATGTAAAAGTATTGTGATGTTTGTAGGAACGAGCTCTTTTATCATTCAAAGCACGCATAAGATATGTTTATTTGTTTTTATATTTAGTAGTAAATAATTGAAAGTCTATGTCGTTATGGTGACGACATTTCGGTGTTGGATGATATGATGACACCAAGGGATGGTATGTGGACATCTTAAGCATAAAATGTTATCACCATCCATCCACCATGCCAACTGCACAATTTCAACATGTAGATTAACATACTCTTTTCATAAGCACATGTGTAAAACGACATTTTTCCTCTCAAAATATATATTCTATTTCAATTGATACAGTTTTGGATTGATCAAAACCCTCACACTTTCTATATGCTTCCACAACTCATTAATAGAAAATAGTATTAGAGATTCTAATATGTCCTCCTTACTTCGGTTGTCGTGGTGCCTCTTTTCTATCGGTGATGTTTGTCGACTCTGACCAGGAACATCGTCTTTACCTCTCACATCTTCTTGCCTTCCCGTTTCTAGAAAACCCCTTCTTTCCATAATACTAGATCTGGCCTTACTAAGACCTCGGCGACCTTCTGACTTCCTCCTGGTGGTCAATAAGGTCGTTAATGGCCTAGTCCTTGTGTGGTACTTATACTTGCTCCCATCTGACCGACTAGCTACTAGTTGTCTTCTCCTTCTCCGTCTCTACCGTGAACGACTTCTTTGCTATTGTAATTTGTTCGGTAGTGCTCGTGCTCGACTCCATTTTGGTGGCCTAATTAGCTCCCCACAGATGCGTGCCTGCGCGTGCTACATCCCCATCTCACCCCGGGCTTTGTTGGCCGAATTTGTCCTCCGCTGTGTGTTTTCACGCTCTGTTAGTCGGTTTTGGTTTCATCGTCGCAGATTATTTCCTTTGGGACAACAACTATTTGAGATTTGACATTTCAGATGAGGTTTGGTTGTTTCTAGTCCTTCATAGACCTGACGTTCAGATGGTCTCCTGGTTCAATGTCGTCTTGGATTTGTTCAAGGTAAGGTTTCTCTATTCATTTTCCTTTACCTGGTTAGTTGTTGTGGCGGCTCTACTTTTCCCCTAGGTCTTGATCCCTTTTGGTTTTCTCATGTTCCCTTCTATGGGTGGTTGGGGCTGATCTATTTGTTATAGTGTTGGTCTCCGACGAGTTGTTTTGACCTTCCGGTCTTTGCAGGAAGATATCGGGTTTGAGTTTTAAATTTTAGTGATTTCTTGTGATGCTTTTGTCATCCGCCTATCTCTATCGTGTAGCGGGGTTGGTCGCCGATGTGTTGGTGGCCACCCACCTCTCTGAGTTGGTGGCCACAGTTATTACTCGTTATGAATGTTGGACTTTTTTTTTTTTTTTTCCAGTTTTGACAACTTATTTTCCCAGATTATTTTAGTTTGAGCATTTCTTTGATGAAGTTGATAATTACTTGTCATTCCTAAAAAAAAAATACTATAATGTGTGTATATGTAGGGGTGGGCATCAGTTGGAAATGGGAACCGACGACAGATTCATGCCACCAGACTAGAATCTCCGGTTGCCCATTTTCGTCCACCGGCACTGGAATGATGTCTGCTCCACCGATGAAAATCTCGACCGATGTCGATTTTTAACCGATCAACCGGTGACACTGAGTATTGTTTGGATTGGACTTGTTTCTTGGACTTGGAATTGTTTTTTAAACACAACCTTTTTGGGCATATTGTTTTAAGAGTTTACTTATTATATATTTTATCCATTTTAAATAAGTGTGACTTCCCTGAAATCGAGAAGCACATTTTCTTTAACTACGAGGACATTCTACCGACCTGGAATTGCACAAGACATGAGGCAAGAGGGGCTGATGGTGAAGATAATGGTATTCTGGTGGGAGCTATGGCGATCGAGGAACCTATGAGTCTGGGAGAAAAAGGTGAGAACGCCTGAAGAGTCTTGGAATGGAGTTCTCACTATGTATCATGACTGGGTGGAAGCTCACAAAAAGGATTCGAGGGTTACGCGTGGAGAGCACATACAGGCTAAATGGACCAAACCCAAGCCAGATGAGATGAAGATGAATGTAGATGAGGCTATTCTAGGGACAAACTTGAGTCGGGGAGATATGACCTGCATGGATGCTCCGGGAATTAACCAAGTGTGTGGTGTACCGGGACTGTCAAGACCCTAAGATGGTTTAATTACTCACTTTCCGTGAAGCTTTGATTTGGATAAGAGATGAGGGTTGATCGGTGGGGTTGATTGAGTCTGACTGTTTGGGTATTGTTCATGCAATTTCTAGAGACTCTGAGATGTTGCCCCCACTTGGGATTATAATATTAGAATGTATAGAGCTATTCTTGATTCCTTTGAGGGCTTCAAATTACGATTCGTGTGCGTAGGGCAGTTAACAAGGTGGCTCATATCATAACTAAAAATACAAATGTGTGGGATAATGTTGATTGAGCTATTACGTGCAATCATTCCGAAAAATGGCTTGTTGGGTGATTTGGATTAATACAATCCATTTTTTATTCAAACAAAAATATCCATACTATAAATTCCATTTATTAATAATCTATTTTTTTATTGTTTTTTTATGAATGATAATGTTTATATTGAAAATTTAAACAAAAGACAATACATCACATCTTATTCACATTTATAGTAAAAGAAGATAATAAAAACAAATATATCTATCAAAATGGAAAATGAAACTGATCTAAAAAGATTCATGGATCTCAATTTTGGTTATTGATAATCCGTAAATAAACCAATCTACAGAAAATGACACAAAAACGGATGGCTACATCTCATATTGACGAATATAAGATCTAAGAAAGCCAGATCTTGCATTAATCTTAGTTTAACTTTTAAGTGACATCACTATAATTCAAGAATAAATAAAGAAATAAAATACAAAAAAAAATCAAGAATAGTTAAAGCTCTTTGGTTGATGAAGAGAGTGGGAGAAAGGCCAGATATTAAAAAAAACATTATAATGTAGGGAGGCAAAATATATTAAAAAAACATTAGGATGGAGGGAGGCTAAATGCAAGAGCGCACACAACAGTTTAAAATCTTGGACGGAGAAAGAATCGGAGTGTGTGGTGATTTAGTGATGTTATATATAAGAGTAAACAAGGTTATGAGTTGAGACTGAGAGAGGGTTGGGCTTTTAATTGTGGGCCAAACACTAATATAAGAGGGACTGGTTTTAACTAACGAAATATTATAAATGAGTAAAATAGGAAAGTAACGGTAAATAGAGGTACCGAAGACGAGTAAGACAAATAAAAAATAGAGTCGTTGGTTGATTAGGGTTTTCTACATAAGTACGCTTAATAGGGAAGTGAGGGTTAAGTTAAGTGTGTGATCGATCCTGAGTTGATTGGCAAGAATGAAAAAGCGTTGCGTGGAGATCAAGTTCAAGGACGACAGCAGTAAGCGACTGGTGACCTTCACGAAACGGAGGAATGGGCTCTTCTCCAAGGCCAAGCAACTCTCCGACCTCACCGGAGCACAAATTGCCGTGTTGGTCTTGTCCCGCTCCGGCAAACCCTACTCCTTCGGCTGCCCCAATGTCGACACCGTCATCGACCGCTTTCTGGGTTCTCCGGAGAAGGAATGGTGGGATGTCCCGATGGAGGGTATGGGGTTGGAGGAGCTGCGGCGCTACAAGGAGTTCCTGGAGGATCTCGGGTCAAACTTGGCCACCAAACAAGTCCAAGAATCCGTAAACACGCTCCTCGACCAACAAGAGCCACATGATCATGATCATGATGATCAGATGGTAAAGATTGAAGAAACGCAGCAGCACGCAGGCTCCTTGGAAGAAGAAGAAGAGTCGTCGTTTTGGTTCCCTAGTGAGCCGCTGGTTAGCTTGGATGATATTTTCCACGATGACGTGGCTGGCTTCATGTCTCCGGCGACGTCAAACGACCTCACTACGTCGGCGGCCCTAGAACCCTACTATTTTGATTTCCAATATTAATTTACCAAATTGACCATACTACATCAGCAATGCTCCTTCTGCTTCTGCTTCTGCTTGGTGGGTACATGAGTTATAGTTTTAAAGTTTATGTGTCCTTGTTCATACTTGAGAGAGTAATTAGTTGTGTTATGTTCAAACAAAGTATATAACCTTATTCATCTGTATTTGCAATATTTGATTCACAATCAATGTAGTTATTGAGTTGTGTTATATTCACATTTTGATTCAAACTCCATATCAGTACATCTTCACATCTTCACACTGTCATCTGAAAAAAAAAAGATCTTCGAGGGTATTTTGGTCATGAAGAAAGACTTGGGTGGAAACTAAAATAGGGTATTTTTTTCAAACGGGGCCGGAAATTACATCCTCATGAAGTTTCCGGTGAGTGAGTTTATAAGCTGGTGTTCACCCTGCAAAAAATAACAAAAAGAAAGAAAGAAGAATTGAGGGCATTTTTGTCACTTTCTTACTTTTCCATGTGAATGTTAATAGGGGGATTTATAAAAAAATAATTTATATTTGGGATGAGGTTTTCCATAATTACTATTCTCTTACCATTTTGACTCGAGTTTGAAAATACAGTAAAACCCATTTCCCGGCCCAAACAGTAAGGCCCTAAATCTATTTCATGAGCCCAAACCCGGCGAAAATCCTCAAGGCCCGCCCAATCCTTCCCAAAGCCCGCATTTTCTCGCTCCTTGACAATTCAGCCAACCAACGTCCTATTCCTGTCTCTACTACACTTCATCTTCAAGATTGATTTTTAATTTCTGCATCCTCCGACTACTCACCTCACCCTCTTCTTCTCGGGTAAGAAAAACAGGTGTATTCCATTTAATAATTCTCTGTTTTTTCTTATTTGGAACATGCATTATGCATTTTTGGTTGATTTTTCATTTAAAGTGGATCTACAACATCAACATGCACGTGTGTGTTTTAGGCCACTGATGACTTAAATTTTAGGTTTTATGTTTAGAGGATTATAATAGCCAAGATAAATGAAGAGATGAAGACATCTTTTCAGTAGAAATAAACTTTTGTTTCATATTAGGCATCCTCCTAATTGTGAACTGGTCTGTAAGTGGTTTGTGGATCAATAGGGTGTTCTGTTGAGAGGAAATGTTTCTATGAGTTGTAAAAGAAATATGATCTCTGCCCAACAAGGCTCAACAATATTGATGGTAAATACTCAACTTGTCAGCATGAGACATCAGTTAGATTAACCATACATTTGCAAGTTGAGTTTTCTGCATTCTCCATGATCACTACATCTCTTGTATTGGCTTTTTACTATAAAGGAAAGAGCCAAAGGGAGAGGAGGTGGATCCGAGATGACGCTGCTAAGAGGAAGCAAGATTGCACTTTGGTTTTTGTATGTCCAAAATGCCAATCACCTGAACCCCTTATTACCAATATCTATTTCTCTATTCCTAAGTTATTATTTATGCAATTTATCTTTTTAATGCTAAATATAAATTTAATGGTGTTAGCTTTTTTAAAATGCTGTTGGTGTAATAGTATTCACTAATTACTTATTTAAACAAACCACACTTCAATCTAAACAAAACGGTTAATGTCTACACAATTTTCGTACAAATGGTACATTTTATTTAGGCCGGCAAACTGGCCCAAGCAGTAAATAAAATGCTGATAATGACATCGGTAACAAAAGACTGCATGTTATTTCTCTCCTGCAGTAGAATCCATATCAGTACAAGGAAATGAACTTAGCGGTGAAACGGGTGTGTGGTGTGCTGGTTAATTCAGTGAGCCAGAACCACCAACTCCAACAATGGCGGGGGATCCGAGTGAAGGTGCAGGATGGGAATTTCGATCGAGCCCTAGCAGTGAATTTTGCAGGGGTGTCTGAGTGAAGCCTGTTTTGTTGATAGACTAGTAGCTGCCAGTAGTACTCGAGCTTCCTTGGCGATTGTAATAAACTCAATAAAAGTATTTTTGCTTCTTGCATTAGATGAACTGACATTGTTGGTGTTGATTTGTATTGGATGAATTATTAATATATTTAAGAAACGCAGTTTATATCGATGAAGTTTGTTGCTACTATTAACAGCACTGATATAATCATATAGACAAGCATATCTATATCATCAGGTTCTACTTACCATTATCATGTACACAAGCATTTCTGTATTAATGTGATTGGGTATGAGACAAAACAATAGTCTCCTATAAATAGATGTCCAAGTTCTAATAGTCTTCATTGTTAACAGCTGTAAGAACTCAAACATGTGAAAGGAAGCAAAAAGGAGAGATGACTTCTGAATTGAGACTCTGTTAAGGTCTTGCGCATTTGTGGACTCTTGACAAGAATCCAATAGCATCCAGGTCCACCCAAATCTCGCCATCAGGTAAGTTCTCTTTTGTTTGCCATCTTGTTCTAGTTCAAATGACACGTGTCTGTCGTTGCTTGGTCCACACCTGAACAGAGGTCCATGGCTTAAATTCCAGCTTGGTTAATGGTCAATCTAGGTTGATGGTCCATGGCACCTAAGTTCCATAATACATAGTCAAGTGTTCACACAATCTTCATCTTTTATAAAAACCCACTCATTTTGAATCCCCTCATAGCACATACACAGCACAAGTAATTCATTCAAGTTACAAATGTGGTCATCTAGTCTCTTTTTCATGCCCTCCCTTGTCTTCCTTTTACTAATGTCATGCTCTGTGCAATTATCTGTGCAGTCACGGTATTGCCATGGTGATGACGTCTCAGCCTTGTTGGAACTCAAGAGAAGCTTTTTGATTGATAGCCCTGCATCTCTACATCCCAAGGTTGATTCATGGAAGGTTGAAGAAGGAGAGCTTACAGGCAATTCCTGCTGTTCATGGGATGGTATTGAGTGCGATGAGCACACAGGCCGGGTCATTGGCCTTGACCTCAGCAGCAGCTCTCTTTGCGCACCCATTCACCCGAATAGCTCCATCTTTCGTCTACTTTTCCTTCGAAGCCTCAACCTTGCTGGTAACAATTTCAACTTCTCCCAAATCCCAACCACATTTGGCAATCTCTCAAGGCTATCATATCTCAACCTCTCCAGCTCAAAGCTTTCAGGTCAAGTCCCAACGGAAATTTCACATCTGTCCAACTTGGCTTCACTTGACTTATCGAATAATCCTGACCTCGAGCTCAGGAATTCAAAACTTGGCAAGCTAGTTGGAAACATGAGCAACCTACAAGAGCTTCATCTTGATCACGTAAATATTGCATCTTCTGTACCAGACATATTGGCCAATTTGTCTTCCTTGACATCTCTGTCTCTCGAAAACAGTGGTCTCCACGGAGAGTTCCCATCGAGTATCTTCCTGCTGCCAATGCTTAGAGTCCTTAATCTGAAAGACAATACAGGGCTGAGAGGAAAATTACCTGATTTTCAAAGGAACAGTAGTCCCCTCCAGGTATTGCAGCTTGCTCGCACAAGTTTCTCAGGTGAGTTACCATCTTCAATTGGAAAACTTGGTTCTAGCTTGACTCATTTTGACATAGAATCATGTAGTTTCTCAGGCTCAGTTCCTAGTTCATTCAGTAACCTCACCAAGCTCACTTATTTAAACCTCGTAAGCAACTCTTTTGTGGGAGAAATCGCCCCCTTCGTGGCGAACCTCACCCACCTGCAAATTTTATCGGTTTCTCGCAATGCTTTCAATGCTGGGAGCCTGTCTTGGGTTAGTAAATTGACCAAACTTTCCTATTTGAATCTTGGTGGTACCAACATACATGATAGTGATGTAGTTCCATCTTATTTTGTGAACCTGACCCAACTGGCTACTCTGTACCTGAGAGAAAACCAGTTAACTCGAATCCCACCGGAGTTCGTGGAGCTCACCGGATTGACTGACTTGGACCTTAGCTGGAACAAGTTATCCGGGATAATCCCACCTCAGGTAAGCAAATGGACCCAAATGGAAGCTCTGTGCTTTTCATTCAACAATCTTCACGGTCCAATTCCACCTGGGATTTTTGAGCTGGAACATCTTGTGTACCTAGGCCTTGAATATAACAACCTGACGGATAAGGTGCCAATAGACAATTTCTTCAACCTGAAGAACTTGACTATGCTGCACCTTTCAGGAAATCGAATATCCTTACTTGGTGTGAATAACAATGTTGCTCCTCAGAAGAAGCTTCATCAGTTAGGCTTGTCATCTTGCAACTTGGGTAGGTTCCCATATTTCCTGAGGAACCAAGACGAACTAGAGTTCCTGGATCTTAGCATCAACAAGATTCATGGGACGATACCCACTTGGATTTGGAACACAAGTAGAGACCCTATGAGGTACATGAACCTTTCTGGCAACTTCCTCACAGGATTCGATCATCCTCCGGTTCTTCTTCCATGGACCCGCCTCGCCTTTTTAGACCTCAGCTCCAACCAGTTCCGGGGTTCACTCCCAAACCTACCTACCTCCACTATCCTGTACTCGGTCACCAACAACTCATTGTCCGGTAACCTATCACCATCGATTTGCAAGATGACTTATCTCCAGGCCCTTGATATGTCTCACAATAACTTGAGCGGCACGGTTCCTCAATGCTTGGGCAATTTCAGTCAATCTTTGTCTACCTTGAAGCTACACAACAACAGCCTTGAAGGAAGGATCCCACAGAGATGGACAAAAGGATGCAAGTTGAAGCTGATTAATCTGAGTCAGAACAAGCTAGAAGGTGAGCTACCGGAGTCACTATCCAGCTGCGGATTGCTAGAGAGCGTTGACCTCAGTGACAACAAGATCGGTGGCACTTTCCCTTCCTGGTTCGGAACTCTTCCCGAGCTCAAGGTTTTGATTCTGAGGTCTAATAGATTCTCCGGCGCCATTGAGAATCAAGAAACAAAGACCTTGAACAACTTGCACATCCTGGACGTCTCCTACAACAGCTTCACAGGGAAGCTCCCACTCATGTTTTTCAAGAACTCGAGTGCTTTAGCCGTTATAAGCGCGGCCCAGTTGACATACATGCACTCCAGTTACGTAGCCAGATGGGACGAATGGGAGTTTAACTTTGACGTTTACTACTCCATGAGGATGATCAACAAGGCTACAATGACCACATACGGGAAGATTCACGAGTGGCTCACTGCAATTGATCTCTCCAGCAATGAGTTCCATGGTGAAATTCCCAAATCTATAGGGAACCTCAAGAACCTGCACTTGCTCAACCTCTCGCACAATGCACTCACAGGCCGCATCCCATCATCATTAGCTAACATATCGGACCTCGAAGCGTTGGATCTTTCTCACAACAAGCTCTCTGGGGAGATCCCACACCAGTTGGCCCAACTGACGTTCCTTTCCAACTGCAATGTGTCTCACAACAATCTTGTAGGACCTATACCGCTTGGGAATCAATTTGGCACCTTCGAAAGCAGCTCGTTTGACAAAAACCCAGGCTTGTGCGGAACCATATTGGGGAAGAAATGTGGAGACTCTGAGCCTTCACTTGCACCACCTTCAGTTTCCAAGGAAGAGGAAGCGACAAGGTTTGCAATTGACATATTTTGGGTTGTAGTTGTGGTAGGATACGGGAGTGGTTTGGTGCTTGGAGTGAGCCTCGAGCATAGGTTCAGATTCAGCAGGAGGTTTCCAGGGTTGTTCTTCAAAACTCATAGGTGATAGCCACAAATTAAAGCAGAGGTCACATCATTCTGTAATTATTCTAATTATATGTTTTAATTTAGCATTGTTGTTTTATATTGTAATTAAATATAGACACGTGATGTAGATGCAACTGAAGCAAAGTCCATTATTAAGAATACAAAGTGATCGAGTCCAAGATATAACTTTATGCAAAGTCTCCAATGTGAGACTGAGTGATTAAAGAGTGGTTGGTGGGAGGGGCGAGTGTCGGTGAAGACGAATGGGAAGGCCCAGTTGTGGGGTAGGCATCATATCACCTTCAATCTTCTCCTCAGGAAACAACACTTGCCATTTGAACCTCTTGACGACATTGTGCACGAACGTCAGTATTGCCAACCTGGCGTACTCTTTTCCGGGACACATTCTCGGCCCTCCGCCGAACGGCACGAATGTGAAGGCTGGAAATGTGTTCCCGTGCTGGTGCCTTGATGGGTCGAATTTATCCGGGTTCGGGAAGTATTCTGGGTTCCTGTTCGTTGTTGTGACTGTCCAATACACCTTCCATCCCTTAGGGATGGTGTGACCGGCGTAGGTGAAGTCGGCGAGAGCCTCCCGGAAAGTTCCTTGAAGCGGTGGGGTCAGCCTCAGGACTTCATAAATCACATTCCATGAGTACTTCATCTTTTGCACATCATCCCAACTCAACAATTCCCCTTCTTTTTTACCCTCCGCCACCTTCATTTGCTCTGTTATATATTATTTCAACCAAACTTGAGTAACTAATAACCATATTATATAGTTTGAAGAAGAATGAAATTAGTTACCGGCGAGGACTTTGGCGTAGACGTCAGGGTTCTCTCCGACGTACTTGATGAAGAAAGTCAT
>JAYMSV010002781.1:0-10633 GCA_036897745.1 Erodium moschatum
AAGGATCTTTCTGTTGTTACCCATATTTCTACAGGATCGCCAAATCATGTATATACATAATATTGTTGAATTACAAGATATGAAGGAAGACATATTAAACATTAGGAATGAAGAGCTAGCACCAGCAGCCATGGGCAAATTAAGTGTCTGAAACAGAAAAGATTTTATGATAAAGGACTTACAAACTCACTGACAAGAACATCTGGTGTCGATTCTCCAATAACATCACCTTGGTAACCATCTTCCAAGAGCTCGATATTTACCTGAATGTATCATTTTTTACACTGCATTCATGAACCGACTCCAAAATGAAAATACAAGGTGAACACTGCAGTCATCAGTGGTGTCTAACATTGACTATCATTGTCATTTCTTACAAACCAAAATTGACAACTAACGCCCACTGGGGATGGCCAGGTTGGTCAAGAAGACACTACCTCATAAGAAGACTAGTTTTCGAACCCTAGTGGGTCATCTGATCCGGGGCAGATGTGAGGGGAGGAGTTACAAAGATTAGACATTAGACTACGGAAAATAAGTACTGCCAATGTTTTCTTACTGTTGCTGACAGCAAAGATGGTTCATGAAAGTGCTTTAAAATGACCATGTAGATGATGCTAGATGAATAATTCTGAAAACCGAAACAAATACCTATTGTGAATAACTGACCCAACAATTAGAAATGCTAATCTAATGACCGCATCATTTTTACTACCACTACCAAATATGTTCACGTTACCATGACTAGCACATGCCACAAAACGTCATGCTAACAAGTCAATCAGCTGTGACAAAGGTTCATGTGCTTGCAATATATACATATGTTAGGAAAAACACTGAAATTCATTCTGGTTCATATAAAGTCCATAATGAACTACCTACCAAGGCATCACTTAAATTCCCAGCTGCTAAATAAACAGGTTGGGCAACATGGCAATAACCCATCAAGCGCGGGACTGTTGGTATAATATCTCTGTGGTTTACAACCCTCCAGCTATCTTTAACCTTCTGCAAATATAAGAATTGAGACTTCCATAATTATCACTATATCGCTCTATTCTTATATATGTAAGAGAATTTTGGGTAGGAAGAAGATAATATGTTGAATTGATATTGACAAGAAAATACATGAGCACTTCATTTTTGTTATTACTTTCTAAATTTGAATTATATATTGGCAGTCCCGTCCCAAAAACTTTCATGAGTCATGACCTTAGGTTTCCTGATTACTTTCTCCAAAATCAGAAATTGTCTCAGAGATGAAGCTTAAAAGAGTTGCAACCTGATCAAACTGCACCGTAGATAAATATGAAAATGGAGGGATGGAAAATATAAATAGTAGGATTGCCAGAAAGGATTTAAGATTAAAATAATGAGTAAGATCACATAAAACTTGAACCTCTTTTCTTCATTATGCTTGAAATGCCATTTTCCCCTAAGCTGGTTTATTCTTCTAAATGTCAGAGAAATCAAAAGCATTCAAATACAGAAATTAATAAATAAAAAGTTGCATCATCTGCCCGAAGAAATTAAATTACAAACATAAAATACAGATAACTGTAACTCAATCACAGGAAAGACCATGACCACACAACAAAATAATGGTTTGGATGTATAGGAAATGTGTTTGTCAATGACAGAGCAATGGTCTGCCCGCCTAATGCATTAAGATAAATTACTGTAAGATAATGCAGACAATAAACATTTTTTTTAAATGTTCTCAGTAAGACCGGCGATCTATTCAGCTCGGTTCGAGAGGTCATTTTCCCCTTGCATATATCACAAACTCCCTTTGGAGATGAATTCAACAGAAAACAAAGGATTCTGCCAGGATGAGAAGAATGGAATTATAAGCTTTACAATTACACCATTATTAAAATATGTAGTTACCTCATTATAAACTTCTGCAAATCTTTTATTGCCAACTCTAGGAGAACCAAAGTTATACATAGTCACAAAAACTGCCCCACACCTGGCACACACAAGTAAAAAACATCAGCTAGTTATAATCTTCAAACAACTGTCAAAGCATTTAGCTTTCATCTTCAGTCTGACACTACACATACTGGGAAGTTTAATATTCAATTGCTTGAACCCACTAGGTTAGCTTGGTTGGTCCAAGCGAGCACTGCCTAGTGAGAGGTCCAGTGTTCCAAACGTCCTCTCCTGGGGGAAGGATGGGGTTAGAGGTGGATTGAGATTTCCTGCTTTATGTGTTGATCAAAAAATATGTATATAATTAATGAAGAAGGTTCGTGAAGGCAAGGAATGGGACTTTTGTAAAAGGCTTCAACTGAAGTTTCTTCAAACTAACATTTATAATACTATATTACCCCTCAAATCTTCTACCCGTGTCATATTTCCTCCTACATAGTATTTGATATGGAACCATTTGTATCTGGAAATTCTTCTTTAGTGGCCATATTATACACCACAAAACTCTTATTGTGTTTGCAGAGATGCATTGTAATGTCACAATTACTGTGCACATACTAATAATATGTGGTTGATGGCATTTGGGTGAACAGCTTATCCCACAATTTGGGTGTCTACTATCTAGCTTCTACTCCTGCAATGTCCTCCCCCCACAGCATCTTTTCCACCACCTTATATTTAATGCCCGTTGGTTGTTGATTGTTGATTGTTGAAAGCAGTGCCATAACTTAAATTTGTCACACATACAAAATATAGTTGAGGATTGCGTGTAATTGAGCATGAAATTATTGTCCATGTAACATCGAATTCCAGAAATCCTAATATAACTGAAGTTGTGGAACTTTTTTTGTTTCATTTGGCAAACAAAATAGTATTCGAAGAAATACCCTAACTGATATTAACCATAAATCAAAGAAACTGCAGATAGAAGAGTATAATTAATCACTCAAAACAAGGATTTACATGTTGATATTCAGTGTAGTTGTGGACAGCACAAGCAGTAACACCTCGAGGCTCAGGCAGAAAAATTCAACAGCTGGTATAGCATATACAGTATTGAAGGCATTGGTGCAAAATTTACTATTGTTGTAGTAAGAACTAAAGCAAAAAACGTGCTTCGAGTACGAAGAGAAATAGCTTACTTTGC
This sequence comes from Erodium moschatum, assembly GCA_036897745.1. Taxonomy (NCBI): domain Eukaryota; kingdom Viridiplantae; phylum Streptophyta; class Magnoliopsida; order Geraniales; family Geraniaceae; genus Erodium; species Erodium moschatum. Next base: position 3,083 of record JAYMSV010002781.1, read on the forward strand.
TAATTGACTTGATGAAAGTTCGAGAGCAAGAAGAGTGGCTAATGCACCCCCTAAACTATGACCAGTCACATAAACATGCCATCTGGGAGGTGGCTCAGCATGATCGTCTCTGCCACAAAAACATTCAGCTTCTGCCTGTTAGTATAAATCAACAAATACCATCTCATGTCATGAAAAGAAACTAAAGATGGAGCAGAAATAATTCCCTTCTCCATAACCAAGTTAAGTGGAAATAGGTCCAAAACTCGGTCAAACTTGGTCAGCTGTGGGCCCTTTTTTTAACTTGATATTTATGCTTATTGTTGTTTAAATTTGTTTACTATGTTATTTTTGTTTGAAATATAGTTTGTACTTTTTTTTAACTTCCTAAGTTGTTTGGAACTATCTTATTTTACTAAACTGTTGCTATTTTTTTATCAACAAAACAAGTTTTGCCAATTTCTCCCCGATTAGTCAAAAGATCCTTTTTTTCGTTGCCTGGCCGAGTTTTGGCCGATACCAAGTTTTAGAGCCTTGATAAAAAAAAAACAACAAAGACTGGAGCTAATTGTTACCAAGAGCTAAGCATATTCCCCTGCAGGACATAGGTTTGCATCACCATCCTGCAGCTTGTTTTAACTGATAAAAAGTCTCCACAGACTGAAGATGCCACATGAGCTTTTTGTTTCATCTTTTTATCAGAAAGCAAAGAGGGGCAAATAATGGACTACCTGACTAAGTTGACAACTAAAGAAATTACGAGTTGTGTGACGTAACTGACTACTCAAGAAGTCAAGTAATGACATTTTGATCATATTGAAAGTTTTTATCCAAGGACCCTGCTTTTGGGGTTTAGTGAATATAAAGGCCTAGGATCTGTTGCGAGGAAACTAATTATTAGTCTACTACTTTTTTATGTGGCATACAATGCAAATTAAACAGAGCGCTAGACAGATAAAAAAAAGAGAGGATCTTGAGTTTGATTTACTTTAGATCCTTGGATTACTAAGTTTCCCTTAACAGTTACATACACCATTATACAAAGAAACAACTTACTTATAACCAATTGAAAGCTTGATGAGAGAGATGATCCTTATTCGGACAGAATCATATGCACTTAGAAAGCCACTGTGAACCTAAAATAACAATAGCAGGATCACAAACCCATAAAAAGCAAAGTAGTTAAATAGGTACAATAACAAGTGCATCCCATATGATTTTCCAAATATAATCACTTCACGTTTTTATTTTTCAAATGAAATCAAAATTTATGTATACCTGAATTTCTTGCTTGAAGTCTCCTCCCAATCTTTCAGGGTTTAACCTGTCAGAGGATATGGTAGAAACAGAAAGCAAATAAAATATGTAACTCAATGGATGAACTTCTCAAAGAGACATATTTGCACCAGGAACATGAAATTAATGGACAAGAATAAATTATGTATAGTGACTCCTAAGCTCCGATAGGATGATATTATTATAAGAAATCAAATAAAAAAGCCATTTCTTGCTTTATTTCTTAAACTTCTTTGCATTTGTTATGAAGATACTGAACTTGGCGACGACATCGCAATTCACGATATGCAATGGTAGGGCTCCAATACTGAAATATAATGACATACCGACATACGCACTGGTGGGGCACCAAAACTGAAACATAATGATAAACATACAGAATAAACTAGATACTATAATGCATGCAGCTCTCAAAGTGACAAGTTAAATAAATATCATATGAGTTATAACTACGAATAGTTAGGCATTACCCAGCGGGAGCTAGCATTAGATCGGTTCGCAAGTCCTTCCATCTTGCCTAATGAAATGGAAAAAACAGAGAAATTTTAAACTAAAATCCAAACCCAACTAGACTGAGATGTAAGACATGACTTACTTGTTCTGTTCCCCTGAAAGCAACAACTAATCTTCTCCGCACAGAATCACGCCAAATTGCCACCTGCAGCTTCCTTTGTCTAAGTGATTCACAGAAAATTAATTTCATAACATGTCTGTTTGGGTATTCATGTGGATTGATAAAGCTTACCTGTGTATCTGTAGTTTCATTGTCCAGGAAACAAATTTTCTCAAATTCAGACTTAATAAAACTGGATTGTCCAAGTGATGTGGCAAGCATAGCCCAAGCCTCCATAGCACTCTCTGCAGTTGAAAAGAGAGCTTTCATTTCCTCAGCTTTCTTTTCATCCAACACTGACCGACCTTGTGAGTTAACAAGCTTCCCATTCTTGGAGTAGGCTACATTGTCTTCTGTCTTGTCCCCTATAGTTTCATTGTCTCCTCCAAGACGTCCTTCCTTGTTTAACTGAGAAACTGCTGCGGTTAGAACCATTAATGCTCCTAATACAGAATCAGTTTGCTTTAGCAAGTCCGTAGTTGCTTTCTTAATATCTGGAAGTGAAGATTGGATTGCACTAATGGCGGGTAGGCTAACACTTTTCCTACTATCAACATCCTGACTTTCTGGAGCCGCAAGTCCCGACTCAATGTAACCTGCTTCTGCAATCTTACGCGACTGTAAGCCGATTCCATTTAATAAGTCAAACCCATCCCGTTTTAGTTTCAAAGGAACTGGCACCCCAAGTTTTTTTACAACATTTTCATTGATGATATCAGCAAAGTTCTTCCAATAATATGCATCTGACTTAGCTGTGCCATCAGCACGAACTACAGGCTCAGAGTGGCGCGATTGATCTATACCACTATTAGCTGAGTGAAGGTCCTCTAAATTGCTTTCTTCACTGACGATTGTATCGTTGAAGGGGGCTTTAGGATTACTCTCCATCTGGTAAGGTGATTCTGATATGACAACCGAATTGTTGGATCTTTGAATCCCTTCCATTTCATACTTATCCCTGCTCAATAACCAATCCTTCCAGAGGTTTACATCATTGAATGACTTCAATTTTCCAAAAGCATATTCTACAAATTGTCGTGCTTGAACTTTCTCCGAGCCAACAACCATTTTTAAAGCAGACTCGAAGCCATTATTATGAAGAAATTCAGAAACAAAGGGAACCCTCCACCACATTTTTTCGTTCTCAATTTGCTCGAAATTTTTATACTTGACCTGAAAACTCAAGAGGCATGACCATCAGAAGTAGAAGTAACAAACAAATGTTAAGACATAGATTTCTATTACCTCTATGACCATGAAACATGATAATATATAACTCAAATTGTTGGTGAATAATACCACCTTCTAGATAATATTCATAAAATCCATGTTCTAAGATATACTAAAGTTGGTGGGTTTTTATATTTCTGAAGTTGTAATTCTCAGCAGTCAAAGTTCTAACAACTCCTGAACGTCCAAAGGGGTATATACAAAATTTTAAGAGGAGCATAATGAAATCCAAAGGAAGATCAAGATATGTGTATGAGTCACTGAACTTTCTTGTTAATAGAACAACCTGTCCGATGAGAATAAGCTCATTTCTTATACATAGATCAAATTAATGCATCCAATTCTAATCAACATATTTTATTTTCATGTTAGGCAGTATCAGTCAACAAAGCTTTCTAAAAAAACCATTCTGTTTTTGTGTTGGATTTACCAATTGAGAGGAATAAGGGAAATTCCACAGAAGTACCAATGCAATTAACTTTCGACATTACAGGTTTTCCTATAGATAGTTTGTATTCATGCTGATAGAAATGTAAATCATAGTATGCATTCTTATAAAAATGGGAAGAGCCACAAGATACTTTATCATCCAATAATGTCATCTATGATATGGACACTTAATAACTATTGAAAAGTGGTGTGTCCTCTCAAAAAGTAGGACAGCTACTGGAAAATCCTTGTTGATGCTCGAACCTTTGGCAAATAGAAAATCTGTACTTACCTCTAGTAGTATCTTTCCACCACCTCCCATTCCTTCCAACTCCACCAGAACTTCATGCAAATTTCCTAGCAAAACAAATGCTAGTTGTATTACCATTTTAAGACAAAACACAACCGCAGTATATTCAAGTAATTTGGCATATTATAGGAGGAACCACAACAACATGACTTCATTCTTGCCGGCTACAACAATCACATAAAATTTAAATGTAACATAGTTTCAAGATTTTTACAGCTTCCAATGCTTAACGTTTACGATATTAATAGGTAGAGTAACTCCACGTAACTATGTACGGATTCCACCTCACCAGTATATAGGAACCATCAAGATTTCCTAATCAACTTCATAAATGCAAAAATTAAGCCAGTGATGATAGAACTATCTTACCATCGCTGAAGCGTTCCAAACTGATGCCTGCATTTCCCATACGCTTATGTGGAGTTATAAGGTTTGCATCCCAAGCTGCAACCTTTAGTTTAATATCACGTGTTAGAAAGTGACGTGAAGCAACTTTGTTAATAGTTTTCCAAAAATAAATTAAAGATGAAAGATATCTTTCCACCATCCCTTTTTACGAGGACTTTATATTTCTAGTAAAAGGCTAATCTTTCAGGTGACATTATTTAGTAATAAACAAATTAACAACATACCCTTAGGACATGTATACTGCAGATTTACAATCTATATCCATCATCCTTGAATAAATGACAACGAAAGTTATGTACTTATAATGGTGATGAGAAGGAAGAGGAGGGGGAGTAGGCTGGAAAATAATAACAGCATTGTTGCTAACAACCAATTGGTCAAAGCCATTTTTTTATAGTTGATCAAGACGAAAACAGAACCAATCTCATAAGAAACTATTCATTCATGCACATAAATGAATGTCAACCGAACTTAAGGTATGAAAGTTCGGAGAAATCATTAATTCCAGACCAGGTCCAATACATTGAGATCGGGAACAAGTCTTAAAGGCTATTCCCTAAATATGTCTTTACAGAAGATTCTATTACAGGTCTGCATTGCAAAAATCTTATCACTGTCAACTTCTCGAGACTTCAGAAATGCAGACCTATCTTGATGTTTCGAACGATGGAGATTTTGTTTACAGGTAGATACGGTGAGTCCCACATCGAACAGATGTGGATCAGTATGCCACTTGATAAGCTTTTTGGGGCTTCTACCGTTCAGTTTGAGTTTTTAGGTGGGTGGGGCTTTAACATGGTATCAGAGCTTACGGTTTGCAAATGAGTGGGTGGCAATGGATCCACATGCTTAATAAGCCATTTTGAGACAAGGGAAAGTAGAAATCCAAATTACAGAAAGTATCATACTGACCTGGAGATTTTTTGTCGGGGGAAACTTCATATGAAATGTAAATTCCTCATTCCATGTTGGCTTTTTTGTCCTGACATCATATATTTGTACATATAATGAATATTAATCATTCATCACAACAAATAAATAAGTGTGGAAAGAATGATTATAATGTGACACTCAGTTCAACATTGCAAATGTAGTTACAAGTTTGTAATTCTGAAATTTCAAAATACCTAACCTACCCCCATTTGATCTTGCTTTTGACAACCTGACCATCCAACTGCATTACAACATACGGATCACTTGTTCCCTGACCACAAAACAATATGATTAGAAACAATGTTTAGAGGAAACAAAATTTAAACCAGAAATAGTCCGCACAAAAGAGGATATTCTACCCATGGGTCCATGGCAGGTAAATCCAAACCTTTCTTCAATTTTATGAATAACTGGCCATCATAAATCTCTCGAACAAATGGCCTGTATGTATAGACCACATTGCAGCATAATTAACTACAAACTTTACATGAAGGTAAAGACGAAATACAAAGTCAGATCAGTTCAACGAATGAGCAACTACTGATGAGAAGTTGAGAGCATCAAATCATGTAGCAGGAAGAAAAACATTTACAAACCCCATTGATCTTCAACTTGAAAAAGAAAGAAAGGGTTGCATACTCTGAAAGATACACTGTCTGACAATCAGCAGCATCAATCTCGCGCCTCCCTTCATTTTCCTGCATAAAACGAGTATAATCATCCATGAATTCAAACCCATAATTCCCAAATTATGGGGCTACTTGAACTTGAGCTTTACTTTACTAAAACACAATAGCTCGCAATTAGCTTCATGTCCACTATATTCTCAGGAGCCACAGAGGTGAATTACCGGCGGGCTAGTATAGGCTTCGAAAGCGAAACCGGCGAGGATGACGGCGAGATTGATGTCAAACGGAGGCCTCTCGTCGGCCGGAATACTCTCAACTTCCGAATTGGTCTTGTTAAGGCATCGAACGGAGTGGAAGGCATCTCTGACTCGGAGACTTCCCGGAGCAGAAGACGGCCAGATTCGGCCGGGAAAGATAGGGTTCGGGAAGTGACGGAGGTTGGGAGGGAGGAGACACGGAGAGGGCTGAAAGCGGAGGCAAGTAGGGTGAGCTTGAAGAGAAGCCATTGATCATGATAAATTGGCGAGAATGAGAAATGTGGAAAGTGGAGTGACAGTGGCAGTCATGTAATATTTCTGTTATGGTTTGGTACACGTCATTAGTTTCCGGAGGGAGAGACTTGGAGAAGATTTGAGAAGCCTGTGGTTCATTTCCGATCGACACTTTACAGTTTGGGATGAAATAAATTGCTTTCAAATCGACAGGGAATTTGATGCACCCTGTTTCACAAATTTTCAAACAATCATATATTTTATGAAATAATTTTTGTTCTTCCCTACAAGATCGATAGTAATATGTTGATGTTGAGATAAATCATAATTATTATTTGACGAATTTTTTTTCTAATACAAAGGAGAAATGTCTCGTGCACGACAAAAATGATGGCGTTTTCGTGTGGCGTTTTGGGCCCCGACTGTTGGCGTTTTGATCATGGTTGAGAGTTGCGTTGACCATCTCTTTTGTGTCACGTGGCGATCGAATTATTTCGGCTCCAACCCTAAAATTTTCTATTTATAGCACACCGCTCTTCTCCAAAATCACATCACTCCTTATCCAATTCTCACGTCAGTTAACATTAAACTTAAACTTATGTGTGTATCAGTAATTTACCCAAAAGAAAATACAAACTATATTGCTTCAATTTCACGCATAAGAGAAACGATAAAAGAATTATATGCTCTGATTTTCACGCGCGAAGCTGGAGAAGCTAGGGGAAAAGGCAATCTGGCGGTTTGGATCACAAGCAGGCGTGCGCGCACGAGGTGAAATGCACTTGGCTCTCAGAGCCGTTGGATGGAGTCAACGCTGGAAAGTCAATAAATCGGTGGCTGAAGGAGACGCACGCGCATGGTAGCCATGGACTGCACCGCACCAGATCTGAGTTCTTAGCAGATTTTCACTTTTAAGTTGACGCTTCAAACGCTCTTTCCCGCTCTACTAGTGTTCTGATTGATCTCGTTCTTGCGCCAATAATTTTATTTTCTCGCGGCCTACAAAAAAAATCCAATGATGAATATATTTTGAATAGTTAAAAAATATCGACTACGAACGAGGTTTTGCGTAGTTATTAGTAAACACTAAAAATATAAAAACGAGGCACATAAAAGGTAAAAACACGGAGAAAAATGGTCAATTAATGTAGGAACAAATTTACGATCATCATACTACAAGGGAAAGCAGTTCCTGCGACTACCTGATGACGTCGCAGATGTTTTCTATGGCGT
>JAYMSV010002782.1:0-10632 GCA_036897745.1 Erodium moschatum
CCATTAAAGTCTCCCATAAGAATCCAATCAGGCCAATCCTGATTGGATTCTTATGGGAGACTTTAATGGTATATTGCATCCGAACGAGAAAAAAAGGAGGTTGGTCGTTCCCTATGGCTTTAATCCAGGCATTCTGTCACGCTATCATCGATGTTGGCGTTGAAGACCTGCCAATGAAAGGGTACACATATACTTGGACCAAAGGAAATGACCCCCACACTTGGCTTGAAGTCAAACTCGACAGGGGATTGATGTCACCATCGGCTAGAGCACGATTTCAGTAAGCATCCCTTCGGAATTTGGGGTACACCCCATCAGACCACATGCATATTATTCTCAGGCTCCATGTAGATAATTCACGACCACCGGTGAGGCATTTTAGATTCGAGAATGGGTAGATAGAGCATCCGGAATGTGGTCAGATAATTCAGCGGGAATGAGGACATCTGGGAGACCGCCATATCAAACACCATATCCTTGATATAGGTACTTCCTTGGATACTTGGGGGTAGGCTATTTTCAGGGAAACAATCGTGGAAATATGGAACTGTCAGCATCAACTAAAGGGGCTCAATAGTATAAGAGATCGAGCAGGTATCAGACATAGGTTGACAATCTAGAAAAGGTACAAGGAAGCCATGTCGAGACAAGAGACTTTCTGGAAACAGCGGGCTAAGCAACACTGGTTGGTAGAAGTGGATTGAAATACAGAATTTTTTCAAAGAGCATCCATCAAACGCCAACGTAGAAACAAGATCACAACGCTTGAAGATGACAGTGGGAGGGAACTCACATGGGACACAGGTTTGCATGAGATATTATTGCAGTATTTCAAAAAGATTTTCACAACGGGCCTGGAAATGCACCATGAATTACCTATGATTGTCCCCAGATGATTAATGTGGATCACAACAGGGAATTGACAGCGACGATTACAGATGAGGAAGTAAGGATTGCAGTCTTCCAGATGGGACCGGACAAAGCCCCAGGACTGGATGGTCTGAACCCATTACTCTTCCAACACTATTGGGACACCTTGTGCCCCGAGGTTATAGGATTTGTCCGAGAGGCTGTGGCCAGTGGAACTATTGATCGAGATGTAAACAATACCACTCTAGTTTTAATTCCTAAAACGCAGACACCCTGAAAGATTATGGACCTCCGGCCAATTGCCCTCTGCAATGTTATATTCAGAATACTCTCGAAGTGTTGGCCAGTAGACTAAAACCGTTATTGGGCCCGATCATCTCGGCTAACCAGGGGGCTTTTGTGCCGGTACGGGCCATTAAGGAAAATATCTTCATATCCTTTGAAGTTATACACTCCTTACGGCGACGAACACAAGGTCAAAATGATTTCATGGCATTTAAGCTCGATATGAGCAAAGCATATGACCGGGTGGAATGGTCATTTATCCTAACAATGATGGGGATGTTCGGGTTCGGGCCCCAATGGAGATCGTTGGTCCTTGCGTGCATGCAGTCCATCCAGTACATGATAAGTTATGGGGGCAGACAAACGTCATCCTTTACGGCGGGTCGGGGTATTCAACAAGGCGATCCGCTATTGCCATACTTGGGCAAGGCCGTACCACTATGGTAGAAGGGATCCCATAGCTCTTAGGGAATATCCTTAGCATACTGATACATACTACTACAACCCCAAGATTGAAGGTACTTGATCTTACTACCCACAATTGGGGATCATGGGACACGACAAAACTTGATCAACTATTCCCATCGACCATAGTGCAGAATATCATTCAAGTCTCGGAACCTACCCCGGGAAGTCAGGACAAATGGTATTGGACACGAAATACGAGGGGTATTTACACATTCAAGGAAGGGTATAGGGACCTTGTCCGAAACCATGGTCGATGGCAGGTGTCGGGTGGTGTGACGATATGGACTGGTGTGTGGGATCTCGATATCGAATCCCGGATCAAGGTCTTCCTGTGGCGAGCTCTTTCGGGTACGTTACAGGTTGTGGAAAACCTCTGGACTAAACATGTTCCAATTTCGGAGGAATGTCCGGTCTTTAAGACCGATTGGGAGACCACTTCCCACCTTCTTCTTCACTGTAGTTTGCCAAGGAGGTTTGGACAAGACACGAACTCAGGACTCCCATCCCCCCTCATCACTCGTTGGAAGCCCGGATAACGGAGATTATGGCTGAACAGGATATAGGGATAAAAGCCCGTATAGCAATGACACTTTGGGAAGTATGGAAAGCTCGGAATGGGATTGTCTGGGACCAAATGCCACAGTCGGCTGACAATCTGGAACCCACGGTGCGTAGTCATCTACATAGCTGGAGGGAAGCCCATGAGGGGGTAGTGAAGGGGCGTACCGCCCCTCGTCCGCGGAACGATATTGGCTGGTCCCCTCCTCCACGTGGCTGGCTTTCGATTAATGTTGATGGGGCAGTGTTCTCGGATACAAGTCAGGTGGGTTGGGGCTGGTTATGCCGAAATGATAGGGGCATTATTGTGGAGGGCAACAACGAAATTGTAGTGGGGTCTCTGGGCCCGGAGTTTGCAAAAACATTGGTCATCCTAGGGCTCTACAATGGATCCAGGACCAGGGACTACACAGATCGTCATTCGGAATGATGCACAGTATGTGGTGAGCTTAATCGTGGGATCATGTCCGCTCTACTCACCAGTGGGACGACTTATCCAGGAATGTCACTCCATTCTTTTTACCCTCGAGGATATGAAACTCGCGTATATTGCTAGGACAACGAACGGTGCAACTCATTGATTGGCTAGGAAAACCCGTTCTGTATCTGTTTATCGTGATTCGGGTTTTCTAAAAGTCATTTCAAATAAAATGACTTTAAGTCATCGTTTCAACCAAAAAAATACACTCATTTTCAAATATAATACGTACAAACGAAATAAAAAGGCATTAAACTATCATGGGCCAAAACCCCAATTATTTAATGGATCGAGATAATCCGGAGCTCCAATGGTCAATTGTTGAAAAGCTAAGATCATGTCCATATGTCTACAATGTGATTAATTGGGCGGCCCATAACCCATCACACTAACTTGTTAATTTACCGACAAACAAATCATTTGAGATTGAAAATGATTCAATCCATGATGAGTCGCAATTGCAAGTACACACACGTGGTGTAAGTGCTTTGGTTACCGAAACATCACATCTCCATTCCTATGGAGAACATAGAAAGTCTGCTAGCTGCATAATTTATGGATGATTAAATAATTATTTGGGACAGGTTCGGCTCGGCTCGGTGTTAGAGATCTTAAATATAATTTGCTTTGCTAGTTATTGTTTCATAAAAGACATTGATTAAAAGACAGGTTGGGCATCACTAGACAGCAATCCAGCTAAAAATAAGAACTATAATCATATCTGGATTGAATAAAAATAAAAATTTGTGATCATGAATTGTAAGAAAAAAGTAATTTTGGGATGACAAAGTGATAATAAGAATTATAATATTCCCTTCATTGAGAGTCTATAAATGGTGGGGAAAACAAGTCAACTACACTCAACCTCCAATTTAGAGGGTGTGCTTTGTCTGGAGCAACATGAGAGAGTGATGATTAATATGTGAAATGGTCCCTGCTTCAAAATGGGACATTTTTTTCATTCATGTCCCATGCTCAATTACCACCATAGACACTAGCTCGGACCACAACCCGCTCGTCATCATTCGTTGTCTTCATGTGGACCAGAGGCGGAGGGAGAAAATGTACATGAGCTAAGGCACAACTACAGCTACTACATCGTTTAGTTTCCTCAAAACTATATAATTAAGAAAACAATCGTGCTGATTTTGACTACTTAGTGTTTAATCTTCATACATGGGACTTGAGGTGAGGTCTTGCAGTTTTTGTGAATCCCGTCATTAGCTGCTTGCATTGGACAGGTTCGTTTTCAGGTGCATCTATCTTCTGCTGCAGAGTGTTACCTTTTTGGCTCTCTGAGGAGAGTGAAGACCTCATCTTCATCCATGGCAGACTGTGATACAAGCTGGAGAGCGGTGCTCCCGTCCTTGTCTACAGCTTTTGGATCTGCTCCCCTGCAATAGCCAGTTTAGGCACCACTCAGTTGCATTTTAAGAAATTGAAACAGATATTGTAGTAAACAAAGGGTCAAGAGGAATAATTAACTATACTAATGAGCCAAATTCTAAAGAATTTGAGATCACTGTTTAGCAGCAATAGTCGGGGTATTCTAGTTTCTAAAGGGAATAGATCTTTCACTGGTTTAACCTTACTTTATTTCATTGCAAAGCTACTTCCTAGAAGGCCCATCCCATGTGAAATCTGAAACTTAAAACTACAGGAAAACATATACAGAGTTTAAGTGTCCCACGTTTGGAAGAACGTGTGTATTTAGTGACAACTTAATAAACATCTTAATGCCTACACCTACCCATTAGTTTGAACTTTTAGGTTAGATTGAGTTTTAACATGATATCATAGTTTGGTTTGTGCTTGCATGTGAGGGAGTGTACTGGTGGAGCAATGCCCTAATTTCTTTGAAAAGGCAGAAAAATAATATTATATGTTCTATATAAAAAGGGGGAGGAAAAAAACAGAATGAAGAAACAAAATTATAGATCTATGATGGAGCATCTAGGAGAATACTAGCCCCATATAAATATAAAGGGATGATTGCAAATAGCTATCCCGAACTATATGTCTTTTGTACACAACTATCCCCAACTTTAAAACTTAATTACAGCTGCCCCACTTTCATTTTTCCTCACTGCGTTAAAAATGGTCACTGTAAGCGGAAAGTCTAAAATACCCTCCACTATTCATTAAAGTTCAATGAATAGTGAAGGGTATTTTAGACTTTTCACTTTGAAATTTAACGATGCAGTAACCATTTTTAATGCCATGATTTTTTTTTAGAAAAGGTAGTTGGGTGTAAAGGTTTAAAGTTGATGATAGTTATGTAGAAAAGACGTATAGTCAGGGTAACTATATACACAATTATCCCAAAAATAAATGCCTGGAGAAAACAAGACTTACCTAATAAGAAGCAGTTTTGCAATTTTATTTCTCCTGCTAAGAATACAATGATGCAGAGGTGTACGTCCTCTTGAGTCGGAAGAATTTATGTCCGCGCCATACTGTAGGAGTAGCTCTATCATGCCCATATCAGCAGTTTGGCAGGCCAGATGTAGTGGGGGACATTTATCAGGATTTTCCTCTGTGATCTCATCTTCACCTTCCTTCGATGTGTTAAGAGAGCTTGATGATGACTCGCCGGTATCACATTCTTGATCTTGGCTTGTAAAGGATGTACTAAATGATGATGGTCCGGGGATAGCATTCATATCTCCTACAGAGTGAACAATGTAGCGGTAAACCGCTTTCTTGTCATTAGTATGGACACTATCCCACAACTGCTGGGTAGCTAACTGGACATGTAGCTCGTCTGTCATCTTGCGAATATAACGTTTTTCTGCATACTGCAATTAAAATAAATATCAACTTTGAGCCCCTTAGAGATACATGTTACACATTCTTACTAACAGCATATAATGGTTCATCACGCAATAGTTTAGCAGATGCAGAAACAGATGTAATGATACAGTATCCAATCTGAGTTAACCATCAGTATCACAGTTAAATCATAAGTTTTTTGCAGACCCCTGAATAGGACTATCCAGAGATAATTCTACAGTACTAATTAGTAAGGGAAAATAACTTACCCCCCAAAAAAACTTGGCATCTTCACCACAACAGATGTGTTTATCTCTTAGAGTTTCAGTATATATTAAAGGGTGTGGAAAGAACCAAGGTTGCCTTCATTTTCATCTTATTGGGTTCCTTAAAAAAATGTCTACCTTATTGATCTTCTTGAGTTTTATCTCTTATAATGTACCCATTTTTCCTAGATTTACTCGTCAGGTAGACATCGAACACCTTAGCTATATGATATCCTCATCAGACTACTACTTTCAGACTTGGACCCCATTCTCCCATGCAACAACACTTGTCATGTGAAATACTATTATGCAACGATTTAAGGGATTCAGAAGCTATATTCAATCAAGTAAAGTAACTGATTCATTGTTCCCTTCAAAATATCTCATGTATCTTCTCTTCTAGAATAGAAATTTTCATTGTACCAAGCACCATTGCAGTATGAATCACTAAGCTTTTATTTCAGACTGTTATAGCAGAGCAAGTATATCAACAATTGTAACAGGGTATATAAAATCCACAGTCCAAATTAAAATAATAATAAAATTAAGCAGGATTAATTGTCGTGCATGTTACCATTTAAGCAATCTGACGAAGAGCATTACCTTTGCATGAATAAAACGACCTTTTGCTGCTATTGGATCATCAGGACAAGGTTTTCTCACGTGAAGCAATTTGTTTTTATCATAACTGGACGAACTACACCGCAGGAATTGACAAATTAGATTAGCACACAAACCAAAACATTTGCAGTCATATTAGGTAGTGCATTACCTACCGCAAAGGCATGTTATTGGCCTGAGAAAGATCCTCGGAACCCAACAACTCTTCCCAAATTGAGTTTGCATAAGTATTTCCCAGCGACTGAAACAAATTTATGACAGAAGCGTCCCACACTTTTACATCAAGTGTAAGTGACCTTACCTGCATTAAAAGTTATCCACATGCTTCATAAATGATTGAACATGATAAAATAGGCATTACTATAACATAAAATATCTCACAACGTAAATAGGTAAGGCTCTCAATTAAAGCCTAGACATTTTACCTTTGATATATGCACACCAAGATTACGATGAATACCGGAACATTCAATGCATATAAGTATCCCAAGGTTTAAAGATGCCCAGTCAGGTTCAGGTTCACCACAGTCAGCACATTTGTCATTCCCTGATACACTTCTCAACAGTTGGATTGGCTTCTTAGCTTGTCCATTGTATCCTCGCAACCGTAAACTGCTAGATACAGGCAAATAATGTCCTGATTTGGGGCTCTTGACAGTACTTTCCTCATTATCTGATTGATCAGCATCAGAATTTTCACTTGAATCACCTTCTCTAGCAGAGTGTTGATGGCCAATTCCCCCGGGACTAGGAGCTATGCACTGATGTACAATTGACGATGACAATTATGATTACAGTTAAAATCAAATAATACATATTCAATTAACATTCTTAAAAGTTACCCTTTCATTTATTTGGAAAGCCAACAATGAAGCAATTACTCCAGTAATTTTTTCAATCCAATCCATCTGGTCCACGGCATTCTCTGCCTGCATTTACAAGAAATTTAATAAGACTTACCGCTAAGTTTTAAATATCCCCAAATTACTACCTAACAAGTTCAGGCAAGAGCAATGATAAGGTTAGAGATTTGTCACTCAACAAGAAATAACTCCATTTATATGTAAAGTTCAAACTGGTATTTAAAAGTACCTGCAACGTGTAAACTTTTGAAGGTGAAATAATTCTGAAACAGAACCTTAAATCTGACTGTTCAGCATCAACCTTTATTGTTGCTGTCAATAGATTCACAGTGTTGTGTGCAACAGTTTTTTCATCATTTACCACCGATTGGTAATGAGAAGAAAGCCACCGACCCAGCAGCCCAGAACCATTATCAGAGGAACTATTCTTTTGAATAGGAGATTGATTTCCAGATGCCTAAAATGCTCAGCATTTAGTAAGAATTAGAGAGCAGCAGCAGAAGAAAACAGTTTAAGCTGAAAATCTTACACTCTGTAATTGCTGATTTGCCAATGACCAGGCCAACTGTTTGCGGTAATAATATAGCATTCCTCGACTGTCAAGAACAAAATACCTTCTCTTCCAATCAGCCCTTAGATTTGAGGAACGTTTTGCAAGGTAGCCTTGTCGAATGATTTGAACCTGTCCTATGTAGTCTTAGCAAGAGATGCAACTATCGAAACTGCCTTATAGTATTTATAAATAATTGGAAGAAACACAATTGTATTCCTCAAGAAAGTCCACCTAAAAGATGAATTGATGACCATGAAAAAAAATACCTTCCCATTTGTGGCAGATTGCATTACTTCCTCTATAACTTTTTGCGATTTCCTATTGAAAGTATTCATAACATCTCCAGCTGGCGAACCAGGAGCAACCTGTAAGGCCTTCTTGCTCTGTTCATTAACCTGCTTTTTATACTCTTGCATCCTTACATTTAGACATGCCTGTTCACTGCTAAACATATCCCTTGAATTTTGTGTGTAAGTCAAGACCTGTGACAAACAAACCAGAAATTAGAAATTTTTGGAATGAAGACAATTTAGGATTTCCAGAGAAGGAATATGTAAAGAAGAGAAATATTATGTGATGCTGGCAGCAAATACTAAAGCCTTCCCCATGGAGAAATCCAATCAAGAAAAGAGAAATTATAAATCAATTACAACATTTTAAGGGATCTCTTCACATTAAACTTAAAGATAATCTGACGGGTTTAAATAAAGGTGACAAAACTACAGAATCCATTAAGTGAGGAAGTTGAATTTCTCTTCCCCTCTATGAAGTGCAAAGTAGTCATGGAAGATAAGCGGAAAGAACACTTGTGGAGTCACTATAAGACCTCTTTTCTGGATGCTAATTATTGAACTGTATCTATTATATCTTATCTTAGACTCAGGGCTCAGCTCTTCCAAAAGTTACCATTTGTAATCTGATGGAAAAAAAAAATTGAAGCACCATTTGGACTCAATTCATAAACTTGAGGCTGGAAGAGACTACAGAAGGGGTTTGATTTCATTATCATCACACAATTAAGTTAACAATGTAATTGGTTAGCAAGTGCTTTAGACCCAACATATGATCCAAACTAGAAGGTTCTGTATGTTTTTCTATAAGAAATAACATACTCATGCAATGACATTTTTCCAAGGAGGAAATGACAAGAAATATATGAAAACTAATAATAAGCAGCAAATCTATTACAAGTTTTCTATGTGATGTGGTGAGGAGACCTGTGGGACGCACAGCAAACACAGGTGTAAATGAAAAGCAAAGGCTTTAGAGGTAATTTTTCATCCATCCCTGGATTAGTTATTGACGAGCATGCTTAAACCTTTTACTCTGTTTTATTTTCCTAGACAAATTTTTGACTGGCAATGCAGGAATTTATTAAGAGCATCCACAATGGTATACTATGACTCATAGTATGGAGCCATAGTAAGAGCCATTTTGGCTTTCTCTCTCCTCCATACCACTACCTCATACCATGGCCTCTCCAATGGTATAGTATGACTAGTGGTAGGGAGCCATTGTTTGTAATTGTTTTGGAGCAAAATAGCATTCTCTCTCCTCTAAAATGTCTTGCATCGACGACACAAGCCGTAGTAGGATCCTACCATGGCCAACACTCTCTCTCCTCAAAAATCTCTACTATGGCTCCTACCATGGCTCCTACTACGACCATTATGGATGCTCTAAGGAAGTTACTAATGAACTATAAAGATGGCAAAAGGAGTTCCTTTGGACAAATCTACAAGAAAGAAGGCAATCCACAAAGTGTGTTGGTAAAAGATTTGCTCTCCCAAAGATAAGGGGGGCTTGGATTTGAGAAACCTTTCAAGAATGAACCATTCCTTACTCTCAAAGTGGTGGCATAGATTTTGCTTGGAAACTGATTCTCTCTGGAAGCATGTTATGTGCTATAAGTTTGGTTGGGATGTAGTATAGTAGAACTTAATCATGTTTTGTGCAATTGGCAAAGGATCATGGATAGTTCACATCCAGAATCTTGCAAAAGATATAAACTTCAGACCATTATTTGACAATGAAGACATCTATTAGGTGCTTGGTGCAGGCACAAAAATCCTTTTCTGGCAAGATATTTGGATTGGTGATGAAAGTCTTAGAAGAAAATTTTCCAAGTCTTTTCTTAATACAAATTTTGCGCTTTTCTAAAAAAAAATTCCAATCCTCTTTGTTGTTGCATAAAATAAACTTGGCAAACTTTATTAGTTTTGGCTCAATTCCTGTTGGAATATTGCAATTGTTGGAAGAGAATCAAACCAAGCATTGGATCCAAAAACTTTTTTACTAGCCATCCTATAATCAATTTCAATTAAGCCAGAGATGGAGGATAAATTCTCTTGAATCCATGATCTAAAAGGATTCTCTATCAGCAAAATTTATTCTTTACTTGAGCCTCAAGATAACAAAAACTCATGGGCGGCTACTCTATGGAAATCAAATCCTTCCCCAAAAATGGTTGCTTTTTCTTGGTTAGGTTGCCTGAATGCAATCTCAACCAACTGTTTTATAGAAGAAAGGGGAGTGAAAACACCTAATCAACAATGCCAATGTGCTCTCTATCTCAACTCTTTTAAGGATTGCCAATGTGTTCTTGTACATTGAACCTCTAGTTGGAAAGTCTGGAGATATGTTTTGAAATGGTGGGGTTTGTCCTGGTCAATCCATATGGACTTAGGCAAAAAAATTTCCTCTTGGCAAGACTTAGTATCAAGTTGGGCAAGGAAAATGGTGGTGAACAGGTCTGGTCTGCATTATCATTTGGGAACTTTGGTTGTGCAGAAATGATGTAGTTTTCAACAAATATGTGGCCTTAGTAGAAAAAATAGTTTGGAAAATACAATCTTCCACTTAGATCATGTACAATGGAAGGGCTTGGATGAGGGGCTT
>JAYMSV010002783.1:0-10630 GCA_036897745.1 Erodium moschatum
AGGTGTTTGGGAGAGGCGAGCTGGTTATGGACCCTAGAGAGATTGCGATTCGCTACCTCAAGAACGATTTTCTTATCGATCTCGCTGCCACGCTTCCCTTACCTCAGGCAATTTTCATTCTCTCTTTTAACTCTATTGATTTTGGGGGAAATGAAGCACTATTGTTAGAATTCTGGAATTAACTGATCAGTGCTGATGCTTAATTGATTTTTTGTTTGTTTTAGTAAGATTTTCTGTTAGGTAAATGATAAATTATATTATGTACTGATAAATGATGATTATGGTGTGACATTATCTGGTTAGAACTGCATAGATTGCTGATTTAGTTTAGTACTAGATTTAGAGACTGATGATGTTTGAATCGTCAAGCTCACATGCTGCTTATGATTTGCGTTATCCTTCATTAGCTGAGAGAAGGTTCATCGTGCATGTGATAATAAGCACAGTCAAATTCGTTAGCTTGAAAATTATGGTTGAAGTAACACACTGGCATTGTTCAAACTTCCTTGGTTTGGAACTGAGAAGCATTTCGAGACTTTCAGATTCGTGATTGTAGTTACCGCATGGACTGTGTTCAGAGTTTATTCATTTTGCTTTTCAGATTGTTACCTGGTTAGTAATTCCAGCAACAAGAGACTCCAGGGTTGATCACACGAATAGCACTCTGGCACTCATCGTTATCTTTCAATACATCTCTAGAATGTTTCTTATCTTCCCTCTGAATCAGCGGATCATAAAAAGCACAGGAGTTGTTGCTAGTACTGCTTGGGCTGGAGCTGTTTACAACCTCTTTCTCTACATGCTTGCTAGTCATGTAAGCATCCAGACCACAGCTTAATTATTGTTGAGATAATATAAGAGAATATAGCTACTTATAAAGGCTAGGGTCATTCACCACTAATAAGATTGATATTTTAGTTGTGGAAGCTCGATCTGATATAAGTGGCCCGCTTTAACCAAATTTGTGGTATTAGAGTGCCTCCCCAAAGTCCAGTCCTGCTATGGCCCATTGAGGAGCCTACTTATAAAGGCTAGGGCCACACTCAACTGGTTAGTTGTGCTAACCTGGCCTGATATAAGTGGCCCATTCCAACCAAATTTACTGTTATTTTATCCACCTCTCATTTCGGTTACTACAACTTATTTGATTGTCTCCATTTATTGTGACGACAGCTAGCAGGAGCTGCATGGTATCTTCTAGCTGTAGGGCGACAGTTCCACTGCTGGGATATGGAGTGCAAAAGTGAGAATAAACTGCGAGTCATATCTTGCCTCCCTACTTACCTTGATTGTGCTAGTAAGGATCAGCTCGAACGGAAATATTGGCTGAATGTCACCCAGGTTGCCACTAACTGTGATCCTACGAACAAAAACACCAAATTTAGGTTTGGAATGTATGCATCTGGTGTAACTACTGGCATTACTCAGCAAACCTTTTTTAACAAGTTCTTGTATTGTCTTTGGTGGGGCTTAAGAAACTTGAGGTATGAGTTTCAAACTATATCCCATTACAGTAATGTGATCTTAGATTCGGTTCACTGGTTAATATTGGAGTTCTGACATGGTTGTGCAGTAGTATATATAACTGTGAATTATTGTTATGGTTCCTCTGTTTGACCTTAGTAGTTAAAAAAAAAAACTTGTGGCACAGCTAAGTTTTTAAGTTAAACATTTCTTCAAGGACATTTTCTTAGGTTTTGAACTGAGTGGTCTGAAAAAAAATAAATTTCCTTGGAAGGTACACTTTAAAACGGCTAGTTTTGGATTAAAGGAACAAGACTATCAAGGGCTATTTATAGTTTACATGTTACTTTGAGTTACAGAGTAATTAGGCTCAGATTTTTTTTTCTTGGTGTTCATGCTGACATCTGGAACCTCTATGCAGTTCATTTGGGCAAAATCTGGAGACGAGCACTTTCTATGGTGAGACAACATTTTGCATTCTCATAAATGTCATTGGCTTGGTACTATTCGCACAGTTGATCGGCAAAATGGAGGTGCGATCTCCTATGACATCATATTATTGTTGTTCTTGTATTAATAGTACGTGAATTTTTGTTATGCAAGAGATAATATTTGGAGTGAACACCTTATCATATGTATTAATTTACTATTGAAATTCGGATAAGGTTAATAGTAATTGAATATGCTGACAAGTGTAGCGTTCATGAAATGTTTTAAATACTGCAGCAATCTAATGAGGATTTTATTTCCATTATTGAAGACTTATTTGCAATCTCTAACGGTGAGAATTGAAGAATGGAGGATCAGGAAAAGAGATACCGAAGAGTGGATGAGGCGTCGACAGCTACCTCCAGATTTGCAAGAACGAGTTTGTCGATATGTCCAATACAAATGGCTTGCCACAAGAGGAGTTGATGAAGAATCTATATTACACGAATTACCTGTGGATCTTCGTCGCCAGATTCAACAGCATCTATGCCTTTCCCTTGTTCGCCGTGTAAGTTAATCTCCTTTGACATCTTTTATTACATATGAGTAGTTGGTAATAAATTCAAGGGATAATTGCAAAAAAAGTATAATGTGCTACTTTGTACAGGTTAGTTCCCTCATCTGCGAACTGTTGCAGGTTGTGACCATAAACTTGTATTTTGTTGCACTTGGTGTCAATTTATTCCAAAATGATGATTTTACCCTTTAAATTTAAAATTACAAATAAAAGTAAAAAAACAAAAAATACACAATTATTTTTTTTTCGATTTTCAAATTTTACTATCATAATCAATTTGAAATTAAGGTGAATAAGAAGAATGAGTAAGAATTATAACTCATTCTTCTTATTGAATATGTTATAACTAATTTTAAATTAACTGGTGAACATAATACATTTTGTGTTATAATTATAACTTAATTGAAAATCGAATTATAACTTATAATATATAATATGTTATAATTCGTCCTCATTCTTCTTATTCACTCGAGAATGAGGTCGAAGAAGACACGGCCTTAAGTACATAGAGGAAGGAAATTAAGGTGATGAAAGTTCTGGAGTTTTATTATTTAATTTGAAATTTCAAAGGCAAAGTTGTCATTTTGGAACAAATTGATACGAAGTGTAACAAGTACAAGTTCATGGTCACAATCTACAACAGTTTGAAGATAAGAGCACCAACCTGCAAAATGCCACTGATGGTACAGGTACATGGTAAATTCAATTCCAATTGTTGTTGCTCTTTAACTTGGATGTGTTTTGGCATAACACAGGTCCCGTTCTTCTCTCAAGTGGATGGGCCGCTTCTTGATGCTATATGTGAACGTCTCGTCTCATCTCTGTGCACTTCAGACACATACATATTTCAAGAAGGTGATCCAGTAAATGAGATGCTCTTTATCATCAGAGGACAACTCGATAGCTCAACAACAAATGGTGGAAGGTCCGGGTTCTTCAATTCCATCACCCTCAGACCCGGAGACTTCTGTGGCGATGAATTGCTGACATGGGCCTTAATGCCCTGCCCTAGCCATAACATGCCTTTGTCAACTCGGACTGTCAAAGCCCTTTGTGAAGTTGAAGCCTTTGCACTCAAAGCCGAAGATCTCATAGCTGTTGCAAATCAGTTCAAGAGGCTCCACAGCAAGAAAGTTCAGCACGCTTTCAGGTACTATTCCCAACAATGGAGGACATGGGGCACGTGCCTTTTACAAGCTGCTTGGAGAAGGTATAAGAAGCGAAAGATGAGTAAGGAGTTGACTGCACAAGAAAGCTTGTACTACAAGCGATTAAGTGAACGGGAAAGTAGTTATAGCAATGATCCAGATGAATATTATCCAGAATCAAGTGGCGAGGAAGATGCCTCAAAGTTTGCTTCTAATACAAGAAAAGGGACGCAACAGAAAGTTCGGTTTGGTGGTACTTTCGATAGCAGCAGCTTAAAGATGCCCGATTTGCAAAAGCCAGATGAACCCGATTTTCATCTTGAGCAGGACGATGATTAGTTAGTACAACCACTGTTAAGAGAGGAGATAGAGGAGCTTATGACTGATTAGGTAAGAAAATTTAGATTATGCTGGTAAAGTAGTGAATAACGACTATAATCCTCATTTATTTATTCACATATGAATTGATGACGATTATGTTGACATCTTTGAAACAAATGCACAACTTGTTTATGAGATAGCTCACAAATCTTTCTGTTATGTGATCGAAGGAAGGCTTGGTGTAAGTTCAGGAGTGGAGGCTTTAGCGCTTGTTGATAAGCGCAGAGCCTCCACTAGTCTCGCTACAACTTGCTCCATGGAAGGTCTCTCTTGCTTTAGGGCTGTGCACGAGAGAGCCAGCTCAAGGGTGAGCTCAAAAGCTTCGGTGGGGTACTCTCCTTCAAGCTTAGGGTCTGCAAATCCTGCTGTGCTGCCTTCTCTGGTAAGAGCTTTTGCCTAGGAACCAGACACATTGAGAAATTGAAATAACTGGTTAGCAATGGAAGTTTCGAAGGAAAATGAAATGGGTTTCGGGTTTCTTCTGACCATTTTGTTGAGACGAATTGGTGTACGGACATTGAGATTTATAACCTTCTTCCCTGAAAGGATCTGCAGAAGCACTATCCCAAAGCTGTAGACATCTCCTGATGAGTTTACACGCTTGTTGTTTTGGTACTCTGGATCAACATACCCGAAAGTTCCTCGTACTTCTGAGCTGGCGTATGTTTCGCCCAGGTCAATAACCTTGGACAGTCCGAAGTCTGATAGCTTTGCTTCGAAGTTCGCGGCCAGGAGAATGTTTGTTGGCTGCAAGTGGAGAGCTAGTTTCATTAACATACCTGGACTTTGATATTGATATATAGATATCACATTGACTCCAAAACTGGACTGACCGATCATGGATTCAAAATGTACATCAACTTTTTCCTAACTTAGAATTAATCGGTACAGATCTAAGACACACAACACCTAATAAACCTAGTGATTGGTCTTTGGTTTTCATTAGAGAAGCACCTTGATATCACGATGGACTATGCAACCTTCTGGATATGTGTGGAGGAAGTAGAGACCTCGAGCACTGCCAATGGCGATCTCGAGCCTTTGAATCCAAGACAGGACCTTATCCTTCCCTGTCGAGCATCGAAACAATTATATCGAATCTTCTATGAACCGAAAAGAGTTTAAATCTTAAAATTATGTTATATTCTGGTCGAAGTTCGTTCTTTTTACAAAAAGACTTGACATTTACATATAGCCCGTAGATCACATAAAATGCAATGTGTAGGAC
Source organism: Erodium moschatum (assembly GCA_036897745.1). Taxonomy (NCBI): domain Eukaryota; kingdom Viridiplantae; phylum Streptophyta; class Magnoliopsida; order Geraniales; family Geraniaceae; genus Erodium; species Erodium moschatum. The sequence goes on from JAYMSV010002783.1 coordinate 5,228, forward strand.
TTGGTTTCAACACGTCAGCTGAACTAAATTCTTATCATACCAATTTTTCAAATCTAACTACATATATCTGGTCGGACTTTACAAAGTTTGAGGGAATATACCGAATATCCATTGGGAGAGGTTCCCATTGGGACAAAGCTCATAGACGAGGAAACACTCGTCTTGCTTGACACAACAGCCCAACAAAGTGACAAGATTGGGGTGCCGGATGTGACACAAGCTCGTCACTTCCCTCGCAAAGGTCTCGACGTCTCCATCATCATCAACAATGTGCTTGATCGCAACGTGCTGCTTATTCGACAGCACTCCCTTGTACACCTTACCTATGATCACAATCATATGTTCGTTTTTGGGTTCTCCAATGAAATATAAAAGGTTTGCAAAATTAGTGAACCATTTATTTTTCTTACCAGCAGTTCCTTCACCGATGAGGTTGAAGGCGTGCAGGTTGTTTGTCGCAGCGTACACTTCTCTTATTGAAATTTTCGGACATCCACGCTCCTTTACAACCTCGTTGTTTATTGCTGCGCTAAGAACGAGCATAATTAGCAAAAGTACACCAACAAATCATAAGTTTTTATATCGGTTGACCTTTTAGTTATGAAACTCGACCTATATTAACAGCATACCGTGTCTTTTAAGAGGCTGCTTTTGACGGAAACATTTTCTTCCATAGATGAATGCGGCAATGACTATGATCCCCGCGGACCCAATAAGGCATCCTATCAGGATCCATGTACCCTTGCCAACTTTACCCCTCCTCTTATCATCCGGACCTCGATTGGCTTCCTCTGCGCATAAAATAGTAGGTAATCATCTCCTTAAACCGTTTTTTATCGGAAATTCGTAATCAACGATTTACTTATGTTTCTAAACAAACGATCCACCAAAGCGTTCATAAAAAAAGAGGATTTACTAGAATTTGAACACAAATGACTCCTCTTGACCAATCAGAACAATCACTAGAATTTAAACACGAATGACTCGTTTTGACCAATCAGATCAGTACTAATTAACGTTTCATCGACTGACCAGTGTAGTTATTTTGCGCCCCGAGGCAGTGATAGAGTGATTGGACATATCCTCGATCTTCGATCCTAGAACTCGTCAGCGACACCAAAACAGCGAACCTACAAACATCATTCTGGTCCTGAGATGCCGACCGAGTCGGTGCCCTGATGTCTCTCCAGCTACCCACACACGAATCACACGACTCGTTCGACCCGACATCCTTACAGCTGTCCTTAAAATCCGCTAACTGGTCTCCGAGCTTGTCGGAAACATCCGCAACCGAAAAGTCAGAGCAGCCAGCAGCTCCACTCGTCAGCCTCTCGATCCTACACGTGGCAACATCTCCCTGGAGGCTCTTCATGGAGTCCAAACACTCGATTTGTTCGGAGAGATTAAGGTAAATCTTCCCCGTCTTGTTGGCCCTGAGGCCCAGCCCATAGAGATACTTCTCGAACCCAAAATCGCAACACTCGTCGGCTAGGAACCCTCCCCAGCCTCTCCCTTCGCAGCCCGACGGGCCCGAGAGGCTTAGATCGAGGACACAAGTCGAACCCACTAGACTTGAAGCATTGATGAAAACGAAGATGAAGAAGAAGAAGTGAAGCCAAGTCCTCATTGTGGTTAAGGTTGTTGTTTCAAGGTTTCATGATCATGGGTTTTGACATAGGTTCATGATTCGGTGCTTGGAACTTGGAAGGAGAGAGGACAAAAGTGGAGCTTGGGAAGTGTACAAAAATGTACCATCATTATATCAGGTAAGGGCGTGAAGTATACAAAAACTTTGGTTTGGACGGATCGACCAAAAGACGGTCGATTAATAAAGTATTTACAGGCCGGCTACTAGAAAGGAACAACTGTGGTTTTTTTTTTATCGTTAAAGAGTTTGATTGAGGTAGGAAACTGATATATATAGCCTAGTTTTGACTTATTATCTGTACTTAAGTCATCAATGACATTCTTCCGTCAAGATTGATGTTGTTTCCTGTAAGAGCATCCACGGTGGAGTCTATTGAGAGTGTTGTCATTTTGACAAAAAAATTTGACGATTGGGTTTTTTTCTTTGGATTCCACGATTATCTTCCTTGCGTTAATGAATTCATAGACGTCGAATATGGGTCAAATGCAAGTAGTTTTTTTGTCTCTTCTCTCTCAGTGTTTTTCATGATAACACCGGACGATTCTTCTTCATATATGCAATCCTGTAGATTTTTCCTCTTTGTATGAGATCCAACATATTTGACTCCCACTTCCTCTTCGTCATTTTTTTAATAATTAAACCAGAAAAAAAGAGATCAAGTTAATTGATTTTTTTAATAATTAAATTACAATATGTTTATCATGTCACAAATTGATGATCTTTTTTCACCATGAACTCAAACGATTATGTTAGGTCCAATTTATCAATTTTGTCCAAATAAGCAGAATTTGCATTATATTGATTAAAAAAAGAATTTACAATATATAAAAACACATTATTTTAAGAATTGTGATATAAGAGGGGAAGTAAACCATAATTAGCCTAAGTATATACTTTCATATCCAATGACTATGTAACACGTGGCATAGGCGACAATGGTATAATTGGCTCGTCGATGTCTTGCTCAGTACATTATTGGCTTTAACAATCGAGAACTTCGAAACATCCAGAAACTGCTCGATACCGCTCTCCGATTCTCTCTGATATTTGTAAGTCTCTCTCTTTTCTTCATCTTCGTGCTCGTTTCAGCATTTTGAAAGGTTAGGGTTTGAATTTGGTGCTTATGAAAAGGTCGATTGGGAATTAGGGTTTTCAGTTTTGTTGTTTTCGAAAGCTCTCTTTCGTATTTGGAATCTGGAAGCCTAATTGATGAAATCGAACTTATTAGGTTTAAGAGAAAATGGATAAGGAAACGAAGGTAGCGACTCCAGATCCGAAGGTCGATTTGTTCGAAGACGACGATGAGTTTGAAGAATTTGAGATCAATGAAGGTTAGTCGCTGTCCCAGTTAATTTAGCGAGCTCCTGGAATTGATCTATTACAATTATTTCATTAAATACGAACAAATAATAATAATTTTTGTTGATAGTGCAATTCCTGTTTGGATGGATCTATGTTGAAGTGTTCTTCATTAGCTTTTGCTCTTGACTGGTGTTATCAAAGTCTTAGAATGATGATAAGTGTCTGGTGTTAATGAATTGGGCAAGATTGTTTTCTATAAGGCGTTGAACTGAACACGATAGTGTAACGTTTAATTGGCTACACTGTTTTAGAGGTTATATTTAGGATGTGGAGGGATTTATGGAAGTATATGAGACATCATTGGAATGTGCTTCTCCTCAATCATTTGCTTGTTTAGGGCTCTTGCTTCTTTGTCCATGTTGATAAAAGGAGGTTGTGCTATTTGAATTGTTTTGGCTTTTGACGGGAAGTCTTACTTGGTGGTGTAGTTTGCATACTAGAGTTTTTCTTTGTCAATTTTTCTCGAAGCTGAAAATCTCCTGTTGATCTTGTGCTATGTTTGATTTCATGTTACAATTGATAGTGTAACCTTTTCTAGGCTATAAGGGATTTGTGGAAGTATGAGACATAATTGGAATGTGCTTCTCCTCAATTGTTAACTGTGTTCAGGCTTTGCTACTTTGTTCATGTGGATGCAAGGAGGTTGTACTATTTGAATTGTTCCTGGCTATCAACCAGAAGTTTTACTTGGTTGTTGTAGCTTTCATACTAGAGTTTATATTCCAATTTTTCTTGGAGCTAAGAATCTCCTCGTTTGGTTTCATATTGTTACCATTGAGAATGTTTTTCTGTTAGAAGCTTATAAACCTCAAGTAAGTGTTTACACAAACTGGGATTCTTTAGTGTGCCAATATCCTCAAGTTAAAAATTTGAAGTGCAATTTACATTAAAGCCCCCCGGAGTAAAGGAAAAGTATCTTGAGTTTCTTATGTAAGTTTCAGGATATCTTGGAAATTTTGGGCAAGTTAGTTCTTCCATAATTCTCGCCAATGTATTTTTGTATTTTAGGATGCATCTTTTGGAGGTTAGAAGGTGATGTATTCAATTTTGTGTAGTTTGCTTGCAAAATAAATATAAAAAAAGACAGGAATTTGATATTTTATGACATTAAAAGTTAATAATATGCAATAATTTCTAGTCTCATCCATTTTTAGTTGCAAGTCGCATGATGTTACTAGAAGCCTTAAATACTGGAAAAGCTATATTGGTTATGTTGTCTTTCCTTGTATTTTTGTACCAATGACTTTTCTCCCTCAACATTGTGTGAATCTTTTGTACTAAATTGCATTTGTTGATCCGTTAACTGATGCAAGCTATGGAGACAAATACGAATACCTGAAGACAACTTCATTTATGCATGCCTAATGGACCTATTAAGTTAGGCAAACCAATTAGTTCTAAGCCATTGTTTTTGTGTCTGCTTAGGTTAATGTATCATTTGTGAGAACAGAGTCCCTGAAGTGTTTGTGGTATTGTGCATAATTTTCCATGTCTTGGTTTCAAGTATTTGCTTTTCCTACCTTTTCTATTTTATGGCCATAGTAAGTGTCATTTATGTATATTTGTACCTAACTTGGTTTCTATGTTCTATTGGTAATTTCAGAGTGGGATAATAAGGAAGAAGGGAAGGAAACAGTGCAGCAGCAGTGGGAAGATGATTGGGATGATGATGATGTGAATGATGACTTCTCTATACAACTAAAGAAAGAACTCGAGAGTAACTCTCAGAAGAGCTAAGTTCAAGCTTGATAGTTCTCTCTAGGTGCATTACGAATGATGACCAACTGTTGGGATGGCAACACACATGTACCTTTAATATTGTCTCTTTGATACCTGTTATAAACTTGATGTTCGGTTGTTTTAGTTGATCGGGTTCCTTTGATTCCTGTTACAAACTTGATGTTTGGTTGTTTTAGTTGATCGGAATCTTAGCTCAGAATTTGACCTAATCTATGCGAGTCATTGCATTGCATGATGTTCTGTGTTGTCTCGTGAATGAACCAATGTCTGGTTTTTCAAGTATGTGCAGGATTGTGGATTAAATTAGCGAATCTTTTTTTTTTATCGATTTAATCAGAGATATATTAAAACATTTTTGTTTGGCACCAAACATCTTTCTTTATTCTTCAATAACTTATTTAAGATCGATGTATCGAGCAAGACCTAAAGCATATGTAACCCTCATCTAAGAGCGGTCCAACAAGGGCTGAATAGAGAGATGAGTGAGGTACAATTCAAGTGTATCCGTCATTTTGGTGTTCTAAGTTGTGTTCTAAAAGTCCTGACTGGACGCCCGTCTAGGCCTAGCCGACCCGATTAGGCGCCTAGAATAGTTTTGCATGGTATACTGACTAAATTAAAATAATTAGATGGTTATGTAGAGTTGTTTGGTG
>JAYMSV010002784.1:0-10626 GCA_036897745.1 Erodium moschatum
GTATTTTATCCATCCAAATCGAATACAACAATCAAACACTACATATGATTGATAGCCAGAATTGAAAAAAAAAACAAATTCGTAATACACTTCGTATCGATTTCAGGAAACAAAAAACAAATTCATAACCCACAAACAAACTTCATGGTTCATGGTTCATTCATCATCATGGTTCATCATCAATACACTTTGCAGATCTGGACAACACCAACAGACTTCATAGTTCATCAATCCGTCATCATCCACATAACATAACCCACGAACAAAAAAAAACAAGAGAAGCCAAGTCCCCCAAATCTCTGACCCTGGCCACCGAACCAGATCTGAGCCACGAGATCGAGCCGGCAGCGACCTCCACGATGGAGCGAACTCCGGCGAGCTCTACTCGAGTTCGCTGGATCTGGAACTCGAGTTCGCCGGATCTGGTCCAACACGAGGTGCTTGCCGGAGAACATGCACCGCCGTCCTAGCTCCGACGCCCCTTGTTTCGGGACAGATTGCAGCGATGGGGAAGGCCGTCTGAGGTATGAAGCCCCGTGAATCGAATCGGTGAGAAGAAAACACCACCTTCCACTCGGACAAGGGAGACTCGCCGGAAGCAAATAGGGACTACCGGCGGTGGTTTCTGATTGTGGCGGCGGCGCGGACAAGGTGGGGCGAACCCTTATCGCGTCACGCCTCAACCCGAAATTAAACTATGTTGCAGATGAGTGGATGTAAAAAGGATAAGGAGAGATTGTTGTAGATGGTTTTGAGATAAAAGATGTGATGATGTGGGTGAAAAGGTGTGAAGATTAGGGTTAGAATAGGGGAGTCAGATGGTTTTTAATTATGTTTTTTTTATTCTGATTTAATTAATTAGTTTTTAAAGAGACAAGGGGTAGTGTTGTCATTTAAAAAAAAATTAGGGTCATGTGTCATGCACATGACCATTTTCCATCCAAAATGGATAGAAAACTAACGGTAGGTACTAAATTGAAAGTAAAATAAAAGTCAGGGTAGCGAGGTGTAACAAACTATTTTCATGGTAGCGAGATGAAATTAAACTATTTTTAGGGTAGCGATATAAAATTTCCCCATATAGGAACGGTCATGTTACGGTCATGTTGTGTCAGCCCCATTTGTGGGCTTTATTCATTGCCATAATAAGCCCACCAAACCAATTATAAATGCACCCTCGGCTCCAACTGTTGCCCTAATAGTCTTCAATGTGTTTCTTTTTGCTTAGATAAGCTGTCTGTACAAGACATGAAGCTTCTCTTATCTACAAGCTTCTTCAGTTCCTCAAAACACAACCTTAACTTTACAGATCTTCTCCTATGTGTTCTTCTTCAGCCCTTCATTTTGTTCGATATGGATCCATCTGATTGAATGAAACTCGGCCGTGATTTCTTTGTCCAAATAAATCGATTCACATCTTCCGCAGAATGTATGTGGGTCTTTCCCCGGTCCGGCCATTCACAACTTCCACACAACGGATGTGAATGTTTTTCGGTCCAACCATTCGAATCTCCTCGATTTACTGACCAAGTAAGTGGGCTTCTTGTTTCCTTGAACTTTTTCAGTTCTCTGACTAATTTTGGGATTTTTGGTTTGTCTATGATTTATTTATGTGTGAAACTTTGGTTTTGGTTAAGAACATGAAGGCTAGACTCGGCTTCATTGTAGACAATATTTTCTGCTCAAACAACAATTGATGTTTATATATGCAGTAAATGAAACTAGTGACTATCTATTTGGTATGTTAAAGAAGAAAATGAAGCCTAATGCTACTACAGTTGTCTGAAATTGTAGTTCAAAAATAATTAATGGGGATTTCAGTTGCATGTTTGGGGGAATTGGATGTGTATATTAATTGGATTTATGGATACTTGGAACCTATACAAAATGCGAATATAAGTTAATTAGTTATGTAACTATTGATGTTGAGATTGAATAGATTTGTACTTGATGAATATTTAATCCTGTTGGAACTCTTTTAATTAAAACATCACAAATGTCCTTTGCACTATTCCTTTTTTCGGGTATATTTAAAACAAGGGTTAATTACGTTCGTCTACCTCGTATTATACACGTTTAACGGATAAATACTCCAAAATTATTTCGTACTGAAAACATATCCCGAAATAACACTTAGTAACAACTTCCTCCCTTACCATCCATGTCTATTAGCTTTTTTTTTTTTTGTAAAATGACGAAAATATTCGATTAGTATTAAAAATTACAAAAATCTAACTCTCCCAATCCCTTCTAACCATTAATGAAAAATAATTAAAAATCACAAAAAATATTCTAATATCAGGTTTATTCAAATTATTTTTAATGCTAAATATAATTTTTAAAAACAAAAATACATATATTTAATCTACTCCTACACAATTTTTTTGTCAGTATCTAAGAATTCTATATTTTTGTTTTTAATACTTTTTAAAACATTAAATTAATGTTTCTTTGTTGCGAAACACACGAGTTGTGTTTGGTGACCACCACCATTACATGTTTATCATGTGACAATAACTCATCAATAAAGTTTATAGTCTTCCATTATTCAAAGAAAATAAAGTTTATAGTCTTAGCTATATATATGTACGTGTACATGCGAGTATTTTGCTCCATATATAATAAAAGTCTGAAGCTTCCTCCTTCCATATATATTTCTCATGTGTTCTTTTGCTTTGCTTTTTACCATTGTATCTTAGTTCTATCACAAGATTCACAACTATCACTTAATCACCCAAAGAAGCACGACTACCAATTGATCGTTCAAAGCATGATCATTCAAAGCAACTTCGGTCTTCAGTTCTTGTATAGTTATTATAACATGTTATCGGCACGATCCGTTCCGATTAATCGTAATGTATAAAAATTTCATATTATCAAAATTTCGTTTCTGTTATAGAACATATGGCCCACCACTACACTTTTGAGAGGCTCAAGGTTAAGAAATGATAACACTACCCTATCTCATTAATTAGCTACATGGGTATGTTAAATGTACCGTAACATTATATTACTTATAATTGTCTATAAATAAAGCCAATGGCTGTGAGATCTTGGGCAATGAAAAAAAGTGCTCTCTCAATGTACAAAAGTTTGGTTCTCTCTCTACCGTGTGTTCTTCTCTACTTGTCCATTCTATTTTTCCTAACACATATTTAGAACATCTTGCCTCTGTCCGTATACGGTAGTCACAACAAACACTTACACGCAACACTTGTCTATGTCCTGATAACAATAGTTACAACAGTTTCGTTTAATTTATTATACTAACGATTTTCGTATATTCAGTTATGTTTGCTTTCTACTTATTTATATGTTATTTCTAAGTATGTTTTGTGATTGCCAATAATACATTGAATCTTTCACATCAGAAAATAATTGTTATGTGTTTGTTTATATTTTCTATATTAAAAACCCCGAGAGTTCGCTCATTTGTGCGGTTATATATGTATTTAATTTCTGCATTTATTGTGGTTATCTCGTGAGTTCGCTTATTGTGTGGTTATATGTATTCGTAACCTGAAATTTACAAATATCATGATATTTTGCGCCAGAAGTTCCAAAAATAAAATATCAACGACCTGAAGTCGGATATGATATAAATCAGATATGTCATATTAAATTATCCGGACATTTAATGATTTTGATTGATATTCAGGATGGAGAACCCGACGAAGTACTATTATGCACCCCTCAAACTAGATGAGAAAAACTATTATGAATGGGCACTAGACGAAGCTCTTCATTTAAGATCTGAGAATCTTGGAGACTCCATAAAAGAAGGGAATAAAGAATCTGTGCAAAACAAATCCAAGGTTAGTATTCTCATATGTCATCATATGCATAAAGACTTACACGATATGAAAGCATATGAAAGGTTTTGAGTTAAGCTCAAGAAAAGGTTTGAGCATATGAAATCAAGCATTATATGATTGGTCTAATCTAAGCATTAATCATTTTTAAAATTGTATCCAAGCTCCGGAGTTGTGAGGATAAAATAACTGATGAGTCTATGCTTGAAAAACTTTCTCCACATTTCACGCATCTAATATGCTTTTGCAGCAACAATATCGGGAGCGGAAATTTTAGAAGTTCACAAAGTTGATTGCATGTTTACTCGTTGCTGAACAGAACAACAAGTTATTGATGAAAAACATCAAACTCGCCCTGTTGACAATGCTCCATTCCCAGAATTGAATGTGACAAGATATGATGGTAGCTCTGGACCCAGGCAAGACCGAGAACCCTTTTGTGGTCATGGTTGTGGATGTGGACGTGGCCGTGGCCGTGGTCATGGATATGGTAATGGGCAAAAAAACTTTCAGCCTTATGGGAGATACAACAAGGTGTACCACCAGAGATGGAACAAATATGATAAACATGAGAAAGGAAAAGGCCCACAAAATCAAGCTCTCAGAAATGCTGAAACTAAATGTTACCGATGTGGTGGAACAATCACTAGTCAGGTGTCTGTCACGTACTAACACTTGACAAAGTTATATCAAGAATCGATCAAAGGAAAAGAGAAGCTCGTGTTCAAGATCGGGATGCGGCGACTTAACCAGTAGTCAAAGTGATCTTGTTAGTCATCAAGGGAAGTGAAGATAAGGGGGAGCGAGAACCGTGCGCTGTACTCTTCTCCCCTTATTCAGGTTTTATCACATATGATTTTTTCTGAAAATATTTTTAATGAGACGGTTTGAAGCATGTCCAATATATTTGTTAATGATGATGTTTAAGAGGAAGTGTTGTGAAACACACTTGTTGTGTTTGGTGGCCACAACCATTACATGTTTGAACACGTGGCAATGACTTATCAATAAAGTTAGTAGTCTTAGCTATATATATGTACGTGCATATGCAAGTATTTTGTTCAATGTGTAATAAAAGTCTGAAGCTTCCTCCCTTACCAAATATATTTTTCACGTGACCTTTTATTTTGCTTTTTATAACTATATCTTAGTTCTATCACAACTATCACTTAATCACCCACAGAAGCAGAACTGTCAATTGATAGTCCAAAGAAGGATCATTCAAAGCAAGTTCGGTCTTTAGTTCTTGTATATTTTATTTTTTATCAGCAAGACAAATTTAAATTGAAACCTCTTACGAGGGAATAAGAGGAGTACATGAAGAGTCTAGCAACAGACCCCAAAAGCCCAAACCAATCGGACAAATCAAACCATGAACATGAAAGGGATACACTGACCGAATCACCAACACCAGGACAACAACAACATTAACACAAACAAACCAACACCCCAGATGGAACCTCCCACAAGAGAACATAAAAAACAAACCGGGTCTTTAACCCACATTAAGCCTTAATTCTTAAAAAGAGGGTCTAAGAACCCAAATCTGACCACCATGAAGCGTTGTTGAGGAGGAAGCATCCAAGGGACCGAGCCTACCTACCTGAAAATTTCATCCCCAACATTGATGGAAAATGAACAAACCCTGCTCCTTAATCTAGCATCCCTCAAAATAAAGATGTCCAGAGAAAGTTGCCAGCGGCCAGCACCGCTAACGGCTGAGACAAGCCCTAAAAACATTGCTACCCCGAGCGATTGGCTTCTGAAAGGGGCCAACAGTGCCCAATGACCGCGCCGGAGGTCAACACCAAGCCAGCGAGCTCGAATCACATCGGATTCGAGAGGATGGAAACCAGACCACACGGGGAAGCAATAAAGGGGAGGGAGAGGACATAACCAAACATATATTGAAAGGTGAAATACCTATAAATGCATATATGCGAAACATCTACCCTCACTCCGACTCCCGAAGGGTCCTCTTCACGATCCGATCAACACCAAAGATACGCATGGAAGAGGACCGAAATTTCTTCCAATCAGGAGGTCGATGAGAAGGGTTGACAGGCCTGACCTCCAAGAGCACGAGCAGCACAACCACAGAGGAAAAGGATGTCCGGTGAGCGGCGGAGCTTGAATGCAAACCGTAGATCCGGCCTCCAAAGGCCAGATCTACCAGCGGAGCCACCCATCGCGAGCAGCCAACCTCTACCACGGCGGAAACGGACCGGAACCACAACGGAATGACTAACATTGTTACTAAGTGTTAGTTCGGGATATGATTTCGTTACGAAATAACTTTAAGGTATTTATCCGTTGAACGTGTATAGTACGATGTACGTGAACGTAATTAACCCTCAAAACAATACAAATAAGTAGTTGTGAAACCAGCTACTTGTCCTTTGCACTATTTTTTTGGGTACATTAGTTCTGTTAGAACAAAGTAAAAATGAAAAATTTGAATTGACCTTCTTCTGGTTGTAAATTTTGTGTTTGATCAAATGGAGTTTTGAATGGAGTTAATTTAAATAGGTGTTTTCAGTTTCATTCCTTTTTTTTTTCTTTAGGGCTAACTTTTTCTTCCAAAATTTATTGATTGCTTTGATGGCTGCAATTTGTAAGCACCCAGAGGACTACATGTGAAGTAACTCAAGTGCAACTCGACTCAAGTCTCCTCCAATTGATTTTTAGATATCGATTTTGTGACCAAGACCTTGCAATGTAAGAAGGTATTTAAGGAACGTCTTGAGGCCATTGGTTGGCCAGCCCTTTGGGGTTGGCAGCCGCAACACTATGGTGAGTCTATCACATCTTATGAGAGGTACCATAAGAGTGATAAAATAGAGACGCGCCCGCATCATGGGACGTATGGGTTCGTGAACAGTAGCCAAGGGGGTGGGACATGCGAAGTCCAGGACCAAGAGAGCAAGGCTCACTACACTAGAACCCATGAGTGGGTTGAAGCTGACATGCGTGTGAATAGACCGGACATGATAGTCCGGGACATTGGGGCCATTATTCGTGGGTTAGTCCTGATGAACGTCGGGAGGTACGATTTACTCAAGGATGAGAGGGTGGAACAGTATAACCGGAAAAGAGTAAGTATCCCGATCATGATACTCAAAGTTTTTTAATATACTTTTTTGGTTTCTTATTTGTGTGTTTTGTTTTAATTTCCAGGTGCTATATGACTTCACCAACAATGATATGCATTATTCATGTAGATTGACCATGAAGCTAGGGGGCGTTTGCAAGATTGGAACTACGAGGAGGTGTAACTATGCACATAAAAAAAAAAAAATGTGACCAAAGGGAACCTGAATCCTAACGATGACCTTCCAGAAGAGTTATTTTTTTATCAGCAAAGATATATATTAAAAAAAACCTCTTCTGAGGAAGAAAAGATTACAAACAACTACAGAACAGACTAGCTACAACCTGCAACAAAAGAGAGCACAACAAAAGAAAATACAATTCCAGGAAGAAATTCGAGACAAAAGTCTTCATCCCCACAAAAGATTGAGCTAATGCTTGAAGTAGAGTGGGAGTATCGCAGAGCTCCAACTTATGAATCATATGGTGTTGTAGATCCGTGGGAATTGTTGTGGAAACTGAGGAGCCGAAAGTTGATTTAGGTACTCTGAAGAGGGTTGAAACTGTTGCCTTGAGCCAAAGGTTGAATTGGAGGTGGTGTAATTTCAAGAACACTGAATACTGATTGCAGCATCTTGCAAATGTCGAGAACTGATAACCTGCAAGTGACGAGAACTTGTAAAACTGAGGATGAGACCCTTGAGAGTGCAGAGTTGAAATTTTGTAACCTTCCAAATTGAAGAGTCTGTAGAATTGGCTTTCTGCTGAGCATAAGCTTCAAGCTTCAAATACCAGGAGAACATGTGACAGCGATGCGAGTGCGCAAAGAAGTGAACCAAGTGCCTGAACGGAGGAAACTTGGCTCGCAAGTAAGAAGTCACCAAGGCAGAGACAGAGACTTGTGTCGCAAGAAAAGAGGGGAAAACAAGGGTAGGAGAGAGAGAAGAGCACCCCCGCACACCCAACTAGAGGAAAGAAAAAACATAAAAACAGCCTTACCAAGACTCACAAGCTCACCCCTAACCCATCCCAACCCAACCCAGAATCCTAGAGAAAACATATCTTCAGGAAGCAATCAACCAAGGCTTGTCAAGCTAAGCTTGGAGAGTGAAATGATGTGAATGATCAAAAGCTGCCCACTCCCAACTGAAGGTTTACTGAGTCACTTTAGTGAAAATGATCATTACATAATCCTGTTGTCCTCTGAAGATGAAAGCATTCCTAGATAATCATAACTGCCAGATCATTGATTGGATAATAAAACACCAACTCTTTCTGTTTTTTGCAGGAACTAGAGATGTCCAAGTGCTGAACAGTGTTTTTACATCCTGTTGTCCAGAAGAGTTATTGTGCCGACCTGATCAGTGGTAGTGGATTGTCAAATAATTGGTATTTACTCCATTGGAAGAGGACACTTGGAAGAGGACACAAGCACTTGGGGGCCCGTTAAAGATCCGCCGTAAGCGTAAATCCAAAGACGCCGAATCACCGATCTTATATTTATCTTGCGGGTACCATTTGTAATCAAGATAGATTCATAATTTTTTTTTGAAAGGTTGTCATAAATTAAATATAAAATACAGATTTCAACTTTTAAATTATATTAATACATTAAACAAATTTCCTATACTTTCAAGCACAAAATATCAGATTTCCCTTTATCTTATCTTAATCAAATAAATTTGAAAAATCAAAACCAGCTCATTCTACCAAATCATTTTTTTTTATTTCATTGAAAGGATCATCCTCAACAAAAGTGAGTAAAGCACTTGACATATTCTCACGCAATGTTAGACTGATCCACACCTCTCTATAACAGAAACAAGATAGGAACGATCATGTTGTGGGCTTTATTCATGACCCAAATAAGCCCACCAAACTAATCATAAATACACCCTCGTGTTGCCCTAATCTGATCGACAACTTTTCAGATCTCTCTTCATGGCAATTTTGACGTTTATTGTGTTCGATCTGGTTCTATTTGTCCTGTTGGTTCTATGTTTCAATCATGTTCTACAAATTATTTCTTCGCATCTTCCGCAAAACGGATGGATGTGACTATTTTCCGGTGGGGCGATCCCTTTTTTGGGAATCTTTGCAGTCAAGATTCTCGGATCATGTAAGTGAGCTTCAACTTTTGGCTATACCTTATTTATGTGTGAAACTTTGATTTGGTTACGAATATGAAAGTTAGACTCTACACTTCTTTATAGATAATAGTTTTCTGCTCAAACAACAATTGATGTTGGAATGAAACCAGTGATCATCAGGGTTAAATTTAAATGTTAATTTTGATTTCTGGTTCATGTGTTTTTGATGTATTACATTTGTGTTTTGAATATGTCATTTTGTTGGTATTATTTTTCTTTTTAAAATTAATTTATCCTTTAATTAATATCCAGTTATCGAGCAACGAGGGGATAAATCACTATGACTCCTGGATTGAGCATCGCCAAGGAAGAAAAATAGCAGGGGACTTTTTCCCAAAAAGATAACTACTCCGTGTTTGTATACCGATAGTAGTCATTGACAGAGAACACAACTCGATACACGCAACAAAATATTACAATTTTGTTGGACGCGACAACCACCTGTACCGCCAACAAAATGGTTTTGCAAGTCAACATATTGAAGTTAAGAGATGAAGCTAAAGTAAGGCTGCATTTGTTAACCTTCAGCCTATATCTAAGGGGGTCGATTTGAAGAATCGACCAAACAACAAGAAAGGAACTACGGGAAATGGAAGTATTATCACGAACGATTACAATATAAATCAGTTTGAAGAAGTAGTACTTGGAAGTTCAAAACCATCAAAATATTTATATTTTTCAATATATAATTTATTTATTTTAACTGCTATTGTGACTTTAAGCAAGTGGTTTTAATACATATATGAATTTAACTACGTGTTTTAGTAAATATATAATGACTTGATGTGTTTGAATATTATAATGTTTATCTTAATTGTGTTGTTTTTCAGTTTTAGTATGTACCGAGAAAACTGGTTACGGTAGAACAATAAAAACTCGTTTTTGTGCTTCATATAACTTCACATTTGACTACAAATACATTGTCCGTCGATGGACCTTTGTGACTTCCCCGACTACAAAATATTTTTCGGGGGAATAACTGATATTTATTTCGTGGTGTAGTAGCTTATTTCTCCGACGGATCCATATCCGTCGCTGATGTATGACACTTATTCGACTGGTCGATGTACTTGTCTGATGGTATTACTTGGAACCGTCGGTGAATAGACGAATTTCACTGAAGTAGAGTGTCTGTTGGTTAGGGTGTAAAACCTTACCGACAACTGGTACAATGCCGCCGACCTAGTCAACTTCTATAATAGTGTACTATGTCACATACACGAAGAATGACAGCAAACTTACTTCGTCGCCTAAAGAAATAGGAACGCTGAAACCTATTTTGTCACCCTAACATAGTGTGGCAGGATTATCTACT
Organism: Erodium moschatum; assembly: GCA_036897745.1. Taxonomy (NCBI): domain Eukaryota; kingdom Viridiplantae; phylum Streptophyta; class Magnoliopsida; order Geraniales; family Geraniaceae; genus Erodium; species Erodium moschatum. The sequence goes on from JAYMSV010002784.1 coordinate 10,368, forward strand.
GCATCGTCAATAAATCGTCAATAATACAAAATAACAAGAATAAGTGTTAATGTGGCAACAATTTTTTGAGATATGGTTTCAAAGAAAAATGTGAAGGGTCATTCTGACCCACGTAAGAGCATGTACATCGGGTCAAACCGGGAACCGGGAACTAGAATTTTAGAGCAGTTCCACATCAAGCGATGCATTTGCAGACACGTCAAAGATGACAAGGTCTTACATAGATGCAATAAATGTACCAGCTAGAATTAAGATCACT
>JAYMSV010002785.1:0-10626 GCA_036897745.1 Erodium moschatum
CTGTTAGGTCAGGGGAGAAAAGGTAGAGGAGGCCAAACTAAAGAGGATACTATTTTCTGTTAATTTTGTTAAGAGAAATTTGATTAACTATACTTTAAAACATATCATATTTTTAATATGCCTCAATAATTAATTTATTAAGTACCTCAATCTGAACTTACTTGATTAATTAAACATGATTCGTGCGCCACAAAATTTACCTAAACTTTTTCTCTCATGCAACCATGTCGTGACTCTCTGCCCCAATAGCCCTAGTTAATCTATGGAGCTATCTTGTCCTGCTCTGATCGCCGACAACTCTGCCTATAATGTTCAATCGCCGCCTGCACCCATGTGCTTCTCGGTAGTCCCTCCCCCACGCCCCTCCTCAGAGGTGGTTTCCCCTTTTATAGGGGCGGCGTCGAAAAACCCTACTCACCCTGCGGGACCTTCGAAGCCGATCTCTGTCTCGCTTGTGCCGCCACCACCGCCTTCGTTGATACGCTTGTTCTCTCTAGGAGCGGATGATCCTCCGGTGAAGCCCGAAAGGGGCCGTCCGGCGAAGTCCTCTACGGTTGTTTCCGTGGAAAGCAAGCCGAAATTCCTGGCATTGCCGCCGGCCCCTGGAAGGAAACCCTAGCATCGGTGACCCATCCCCACTGATGCTTTTCCACTCCCCTGGCAAGGCTACACCCCTTCCTATTCATCGGACCCCGCAGGCGCCTCCCTCTCCACCGCTCTTTTTGACAAAAAGCCCTAACCCTACTCCCCCCGCCCTCCCCAGACAGGCCACCGATTCGACCTTCAACATGCATGAGGAAGGGGTAAGGTACACTTAACGAAAAAGGATGTAAACATTATAAAAAAATTAAAGTTTAACGAAATGCAGAAAAAGTAAATCGAAATACAACAAAGGTACAGCCTATGCATTATCTTCATCCACGATTTCCTCGTGCCCGCTGAACAAAGTCCAAATTTGTTATATTAGATCTTCTTTCAGCCGAAAATGGACGTCTCGATTCTCAATACATCTTATGTGGATTTGGATGATATCGTAATTGAGAATTGGCCCTCGTTGGACGGGAAGGATAGGTTCATCGTTGTGCAATCGTTCAATATGACCCTTGTACAAATCACGCTCATCATATACAATCATGTTGTGCATGGTAATGCCTCATTATCAGCTCCAATTAGTGGTCGTCCAAAGTTGGAGCCGGCCTAGTGACGATATGAAATCGAGCTTGGAGAATCCCAAAAGCCCTCTCGACATCCTTCCTTGCGACCTCTTATTTCTATGCGTATAACACGTGCTTCGGTAGTTGTGGCGCCGGGATGGACTTCACAAAAATTTCTCATGGTGGATATATTATATCAGTTAAGTGGTAATGAGTGTTGTAATCGTAACTGTTTACCTGATACGCGACTGTGATTGCCCACTTTGTTGTACATGAACAAACAATGATGATTGGTTCAAGACATAAATGTTGTTGTTCGACCCGGCATACCGAAATATCATGCCAAAACCAGATGTCCGGGCCCGCAACCGCTTCTAGCATAACTATCGTTCCAGGATGATCACCCCGCTCGTGAAGCCCTTGATGCGCTTTCAGACAATTCTTTCATGCTTAATGCATACATTCAAGACTACCAATGCAACTGGGAACCCACGCATTTCCTTGACACGCAATAAGTGGACAGTATCATTAGGGTCCAACTTCCTGAGATAGGTATCCCCAAAGATGTAAATGACGACGAAGCAAAACCAATGCATGCACTCGAGGGCCGTAGATTCCGCCGTTGTCAAATACTCGTCCAAGATGTCAACCGATGAACCGTAACATAGCATCCGAATAGCAACGGTACACTTTTGGTAAGCGAAGAACCCGACAATCCTCTGTTTGGGTGAAGTACAGGTTGAATTTGGACACGCCTGTTAAAATTTGCATAAAATCGAGCTTCGACATACGAAACCACAGAAAAAACATTCTTCGCCCGTATAACGGCCGATAATGAAATAGTGGGACATAAGTCGCTCATGAGCATTGTGTCGATCTCTGAAAATGTAAGGCCTACTATGCTTCACCGAGATGGGGCTCATCTTTCGTTCCTCGGCTTCCTTAACAGTAGCCCGTACTGACTGCACCATCTCTTTCTCCGCCTCCCGGTTCATATCCCGTAACGTCGCATAGTCGATTGTGGTCGGGTCAAACTCGTCACCACTAGAAGAATTTATCAACAATCGAAAAAAATACACGTTCTCGAGGTAACTGTATAGAGACTAGAGAGAACAATGAAATAGTTGATGGTGTGGGAAAAATAGAACTTGAATGACTATTTATAGCAAAAAAAAATGACTCAAAGTTATTAAGTTTTTATTTTCTTCAAACAAAATCGGTTTACTCATCACCATGTGGTTAAAATTTTCATAGCAGAATCGACAGTTAGAAACGTCTGCAAAATCGTGGACAGTCTTTTACAAAGAGACCAATTTAACGTTGAAAATGATCGACATTTGACAATTCAACCCAAAAATTCAGCTTTTCATTGTACTTCAACACACAAATCGGGACCGAAACAACCCCAATGCCGCTGCAAATGCTCTCGGAGTCTATCCCACAACCAATGCTCTAGGCAATACTCACCAAAATACAACAAATGTTGACCTGATTCCTCAGGTCTTCTACTTATATGGTTGTCTTTTCTTGCAGATCCTTTAATCCATTTATTTGAAAATGAATATCAACCGTCAGATTGTCAACAAGCAATAAGAAAACTACATAACATATTAGGAATCTTTCGTTTTTCTCGGCTACCAAACATGACAGTATTGGGTCCGTCCCTCCGATTTAACTGATCTAATCTCCGATCCCTTTCAAGCTTCCTCGTCCTCAAGGTTCTAGCCACTCGTTTTGACCTCACGCTGTTAGATTCTAGCACACCTTCTCAGGTTTTTTAGCAGTGGAGACTTCGAGTATCAGAACTCGAGAATCCATGGCAGGTTCTAGCGATATAGAGAAGCCGCTTGTGCTTGATACTAGTCATTTTCCGACTCAGAACCCCAATTATTACACCAGAGATGTTCACATCCTGAGCTGTTCTTTCTTGCTCATCTTTTTAGCTTATGGAGCTGCTCAGAATTTGGAGACCACTATCAATACTGTGGGTGCCAGTGTGGTTTTCATCTTGTTTGGTTCCGAAGAAAATTTGGATTTCACATGTTGTTCATCTTTAGTGGGTTTGATTTCTGATTAAAATCCATGCCTTTGATCATAATCGGAAGTTTTGGATATCAGCCTTTATGTTGAGCTGATTTGGGTGGTTTCCCATTTGAATTTTGTTGCAGAAGGATGACCTGGGCTCGAACTCGCTTGGAATACTATATCTTTCTTTCACATTTTTCTCTTTACCTGCTTCATTAGTGGTTAAGTTTCTGGGCTCAAAGAATGCTTTAGTTCTTGGTACTACTGGATATTGGTTTTTCATAGCTGCCAATTTGTATCCTACCTGGTAACTATTCATTTGCTACTAAATTCAAACATAAGTTTTTATTTATGTGTATAATCAATTTTTTAGGTGCTTAGGTTAATATAGAGTATCTAATAGTATCTATTGCATGTCAATTTGGTTGGATACACATACAGAGTAGCCAAACATCTATTTTCGTTATAATGCAACCCTTTTTGTGAATGGCATGACACATATGAATAATTATAGCATAAACTGCATTTGTTACATGCTGATATCGCACTTCTCATGCTACTAGGTGAGAAATATACACTAGTCAACATGTTAGACAAGTGATACTCGAATTTGGTTCATTGGTTGATAAAATATATAGAGAATGTTCAATTATGGGCCATTGTTCACAAGGGTCTTGTGTTTGTTTACAGAATCGACAATGAGAAGTATTCTTTCTTTCTTGCAAACTTAATTGAAATCACTATTTAAGTTTTAATAAAGTTATTTATGATCATCATAGTTGAAGTTGTGCTTGATCTTTGTGAGTATTCCAGTCTTAACTTGAACTGGTGTGACACTCTTTTGAAACCCTCACTCATTTGAGGCAGAATGCAGCTTTAAATAGCAAATACAGTACAAAAAGAAGGGTTGGCCTTGACAAACTGATCTCTTCAGTCATGAACTTATGATATGTAACATTATGTCGAAAACTTTGGATCCATTTTTAGGTTGTATGTTGTCTTTAGTTGTGTGTCTTGGAAATGCCCTGATTTTTTTTTCTTCGGAATTATGACATTTAAAATATTTGCTGAAGCTAAAACAGTGAAAGGATTTTGTTGTAGGTATACAATGGTTCCTGCTTCTATATACCTTGGGTTTTCTGCTTCAATAATATGGGTTGGGCAGGTGAAACTGTGTGTTCGAGATTTTTTTTCAATTTTTTAAATTCTCATTAATGTAGAGCTATGCATGCTTTCTTAACCTTGTCACGGCTCATCAGGGGACATATCTCACTTCCACTGCACACAATCATGCAAGTGATGGGAAATTACATGAAGGAACTGTAATTGGAAATTTCAATGGAGAATTTTGGGGAATGTTTGCCAGTCATCAGGTGAAACAATCAGTTATAGAAAATTATATGTTGTCTTATGATAAGCACTGCTCTAACATGTCAAACTCTCATTGACGATGTCTATCTTTTCTGACTTCCTCAGTTTGTCGGAAATCTTATCTCACTTGCATTGTTGAGCAATGGAACTGTATGTATATACCTTCTAGTAGACTTGTTTCATTGTTATAATTTTGAAACGATCTGTATCCTAAAAAAGATGCCACCTCATCTAGTTGGCTCTATTGAGTCACAATTTTGCTATGGTTTTCTTTCACATAACTGCAGGATGGAGGTACCAGTGGCACAACTTTATTGTTCACCATGTTCCTTTGTATTATGAGCTTAGGCACAGTCCTAATGTGTTTCTTAAAGAAGCGGGATGGTAATAATGATGGAGAAACAACGCCTTCAGTTTCTTTTGCCAGTCTGTCAAAGTCAGTCATCAAGCCAATGTTTGATGTACGGATGCTATTGCTCATCCCTCTTATTGTATATTCAGGATTACAGCACGCATTTGTCTGGTAATTACTCAATTAACACATTATGTGATCATACTTGGAGCTTTTTTCAGCATTAGTTTGTATGCTATTTAGTTCTGTCATGTCTTCATTCCTTTTTAGAATGCATGATGTTTGTTTTGGATCACAGGGCTGAGTTTACCAAGGACATCGTGACTCCAGCAATTGGTGTGTCGGGAGTGGGTGGAGCAATGGTGGTATACGGGGCTTTCGATGCTTTAGTAAGTGTCAAGATTTTAAGAGTGTTTAGTTTTTATGATATTAATGTGATGCTTATCTCACTTGTGTCAAAATATGTAATTCTAATGAAACGACTTTATTCTCCATATACATCTCTCGTCCGTACTAAAAATGGATCATCCTGAACCTCAACCAGTCCTGTGCATGTTATATTGTGAACTAACAGGGAGTATATTATAGTGTTAGCTTGTGTTTGGACCTTGTAACAGTGTTCGGTGGCTGCTGGGCGGCTAACTAAAGGTCTCCAGTCTATCACTTGGATAGTCTCTGGTGGAACTATTATACATGCAGTTGTATTGGTTTGGCTTCTATTCAAAGACAGGTCTGCTTATGCACCCTTATTGTAGTCTAGTTCTTACTGTGGTACTGTGTTAGAAGTTCCATCAAATTTGAAACTCTTTGTTTGATGCACAGCTCATCTGGCGGAGTAATTGGCATTATATACCCACTTCTCATGGCTGCTCTACTGGGAATTGGCAATGCAGTGTTCGTTACACAGCTCAATGCTTTACTTGGGATACTGTTGAAGCACGATATGGTAATAAGCAATCCTAGTTAATATGATAAACCGTGGCCTATAGCTGTTTTTTCAATAAATGATAGTGTGAGGCTGTAATGCTTAATTACCAGCTACACATGACTGTACTGTCTCAGGCTCTCAGGTATCTTATGTTATGCCATCCTTATTTTAACATCAACTCAATTTGAATGCATCTGAATTCATATTCGATTTTGAGTTACAAATTATTCGTTTGTATTTGCATCGATTCAATGGAAATATGATTCAGGGTTGTGGCGATGGATTAATTTGGCAGGAAGGAGCGTTTGCACAGCTAAAGGTGTGGCAGAGTGCTTCCATATCCTTAGTGTGCTTTATGGGGCCGTACATGTCGCTCCAGGCGATGCTGGTGATTTTGGTGGTGGCACTATGGGTCGCATATGGTGGATTTTTGTTCTTAACTGTTGGGGTGGAGAAGGCATTCTCCTCTACCAGTAGCAGCTTGTTATGAGATTCTTTTGGCGCGAGGTAAACTGTAAATTTTGGAATGGTTGGTCATAATGGATTGAAAATCCAACTTCATGTGTATAAGCTTGTCTCCACTTATCTTCCTCTATAAACTCAGTTATGAGTATAGTATTTTTGTAATTATTGGTAATCAGAAGTGAAACTACTGTTTCAATGTTTTGTGACCATGATATGATATGTAAACTTTTTTATTACTAATGTAGTCTACTTTTTTGCTACCAATCAATCAAGATTTATACCAAATAAGCAGATGCAGTCTTCAGTAATATCAGATAGCAATGCAATCAAAGCGTGAATCTAAGTAGCAATGTAAGAAGCACACACTTTTAAGCATCAGTAATTTAAAAGGCAAACAAACAAAAATTTGAGCCGAAGAAATGCAAACAAAGTCGAAACTTGTAATATTATTGTAAATACTGGCTCTATCATGATAAATAGATCTCACATCAACGGATGTCTCATGTAAAGATCAACGGATGTGGCCACCAGGACATTTTAATAATTGAAAATTTAAGGTGAAAACAAAGTAAATCCAAAAATCAGGACAAGTTTGAGCCTAATGCGCGTGGGCCGTTAAGCTCTGTAAATGTTTATTGAAAACTCTGCAGGCAAATTGGTTACTCGATGAAAATGGCAATGGTCTCTAGAATTCGTAGCTCACTCTGGAGATATTCTGCTGGGACTGCTTCGCCGTTTCTTCAATCTCACCTCCCTTCTATTCGTTTCTGCTCCACTCGCACTACGCCAAGGCTCTTTGTCAGCGGTAAATTCGTATTCTTTCCCCTTTTCGCCCTCTGTTTGGCTTCCCAGAAAATGTTGAACCAAATTGTGTCGATTTTGAGCAGTATCTTCGGGTTTATTCTTTTAGGCAATCTATTGCACTTTTATTTAGTTATTGGACTGTATATGAGATTATTACTTATTATTGTATTGATGCTTGGCGTAGAAAATTGGAGGAACAACTATTTCAATATGGACACTGATTTAGCTTTACAAATAGAGCCTAGGTTAGTCTGGCTGGACTTGAGGATCTAATAGAGCTTTACTCGAACAACTATTGTATTGATGTATATGATTGAAATGTCTTTTGGTTTACTCTGAGCTCATGGCTTGGCTTCTTTGGATTGAAAGCTAAAGCTTTCATAATGCGGTTACTTGGACCAATTGCGGGTAGGATATGAATGCCGGTTTCAATCTCTCTTTGTGGGTGTACCATTTTGAACTCATAATGATATCATACATTGTTGTTCAAGCCTTTTAAAAGTTACTACCGAACATACTCATTCTACTGTATCCCAAACCTAGATGCCTCTAATTTGGTGTAATATAGCTTGAAGCTTTTTTGTTTGCTGCCACCAGAGTACTTGCAATTCACTGTATTAACCACCAAATCACTACCAGCATGCCTTTAGCAGTGCATAGTTTTCTTTAGATTGGCCACCGTTCATAACTTACCGAGGAGTGGAGCACATTAGTGCTTTATCAGTATCATTTTTAAGGCTCGAGTATTTAGGTTCATGGTGGATTTTTAGAATTAGTTTAGATTTAGCTGGACAACTAATATATCCATTTTGACTGGAAACATGGAGTTGGACGGTAGGAATTATACAAGAGGTTGCCTTTCATTCCATCATTCTATTAAGATGCTCTCAGCAAGCAAGCCGACACATCATTTGTTTGTCGATAAACCTTAATGAACTTCTTCCAACCATCCCCCATAGTTTTTAGTTGTTTAGTGGTGGATTTCCTCTCATATATCACTACGTGCTTCAAAAAACTAAAGAAGAGTTAACCTTTCTTAAGGATATTATAGTAGCTTCATACATAGCTCACTTACTGAAAAGAAAGGTGAACATTCACTAATCTTGTAACAATAGTTGGCACTTATTTTGGAACAAAAGAAGCATTTGATTGAAATGATTCTTGGAATTAATTTATGTAGATTTCTTGAGGTATTTTTTTCTTCTGATGAGTAGGTATCTTAAGGTATTTCTTGAATATGGTCGACTGTTTAAGGAGAGATGCTTAGTGAAGGGAAAGGTTGGCGACGATATTCATTTTTTTCAATATGTTATACATGTGTACATATATGCTCCACCAAAATTTAGAGTTTTTCCAAAGGAGCAAGATTTCAAAACCAGGTATCTACTAATTTTATTTCAAATTTTTGTGTACATAGTTCATTCACCTAATTTTAAAGCTCATTCAGATCATTCTCAAATAAGCCCTAGAGGCTAAACAACACATTAGATCTCAACCTCCAACCTAAACTAGATGTATGTGGATTTTCTTATCAACACCGGCTTGATTTGTTTTCCTTTGTTAATTTTTCATTCAGATTTTTATGATAAAGTTTTATAATATATTTTTTTTATAACCTGATATGACCAGTTGTGAATAAGATTGCAATAGTTTGATTAAAAAAACTACTGCTATACTTTAGATCGAGTCTGATATAGTTTTTTGAGATTTTGATAAATAAAGTCTACACCCTACAGATTTTTTTTTAATTAAAGCTTTTTAAGATGTTTGTTCGTGTTATAAGTGAATGTTATAAATCCTTACAATTAGATTGAACAATAAGCGCAGAAGAAGCCCCCTGCTTGGGACCAGGGCATTAAAACAAGCAAATAGAAACCGATGCCACTGTATAACACAACTACTTCAATGAACTAAAATTTGTAGAAATTGATGCTCACTTATCTACATATTTACCCCTATCAGTCGGTGTATCTCTAGTCTTTCTCAAAAGTGATATTTGGTCTAACTTTTGGAGGCAACAGGCTCAAGATGTTCACTGTTATAAAACCCTTCTGGTGAAATCTCATATTCCTTTCTATTTATCAATGCAGTTCAATTTACAGTTATTACTGCATGAGATGCTCCAGTCATTGTGGTAGCTCAGAAATGCTGCTTCACTGAATCATTTTGCTGCATACCAAACACCTCTTGCTCTATGATAACTACATATTTTTGAAGTATGCATGGTTAGTTTGACTTTAATCTGTCCTCTTTTCATGATGAAATGAACAGGTCTCTCGAGATTAACAGATAATGAAAAACTAAAAGAAGCATTCTCACGTTTTGGCCAGCTTGTAGAAGGTAGGGCAATTTCCATACTGAGTTTCCGTCCAAGCCTTCCTTTGACTTCATTTTGATCTGCTGGCTTGATGATCCTGCAGCTAAGGTCATTACAGACAGAGCGTCTGGGAGATCAAAAGGGTTTGGTTTTGTTACTTATGCGTCCATAGAAGATGCTGAGAAGGCTAAACGAGAAATGAATGCCAGGTTCCTAGATGGATGGGTTGTTTTTGTTGATCTTGCCAAACAAAGGGAGTACAGACCTCCACCTAAACCACGACGAGCATCTTCAGAGAATGGGTTCAGATCAAACAAGACTATTGGTTGGTATAGGTGATCTGGTTGCAGGTTTCAAGTGACAGGGACAGACAAAATGGTTGAAGAAAAAACATAGCAATTATTTAGCGGAAGATACATGTCACATAGCATGTGAACTATCTATACTTGAATTTGATCCCTAATCCATTTTCACCTACAAGTATCATGTTGATTATAGCTAGGCTGTGTTTGCTTGACGTGACAGGGAGCTTGTTGCTTCATGACCATGTTTCACAAACATTGCTGTCTGTTCATTACATCTAGGTATACTTTAAATGGAATACAACTTTTTGTTGGTCTGAATTGTTGGAAATATGTATGAATAAAGTCTATATGTATGGGTCCTGATTTTAAAACATCGCTTACTTGGATTGTTTGGCAAGTCAGAAAAGGTCTTTTGCGCATGAGATGTAAATAAAAACTGGGGATAGTTTCCTTTAAAATGCCCATGTGAATTGCTCAAGAAAAAACTATCCACTAACAAATGTGAATTTGACGATTATCATTTTGTTTGAAAACATTACAAATGTTTTAAACTTCATGGAATATTATGTCTATTTTAAAGCAATATTAAAAAGTTTACATTGTGTCAATAGTTTTTCCTCTGTCCTGAGAGAGGTAACATATTACATATAGATGAATTTAGTATTTTTATATAAACTGTCTACTATGTGGCAAAATGTAGTCTGTAGAAGTTTAAGCACATTCCTTTTTTTCTGAAAGGAAGTTTTGAGTACATTTGTTCTGTTATCAAGACGTGCTAGTCCATTAATAATAAAATTAGAATTCTGGTTGTTCAAAACAGAGATTTTTTCTCTCTCGAGCCCATCCTCTCACGTGGCTCTGTCAGTCCTTCTCGCCGCCTAGCGCCGCCCTCCTCTCCGGCGGAA